>PVIC010022023.1:0-28026 GCA_004025085.1 Thryonomys swinderianus
CAGGGATATAAGTTAGTATAGCCATTGAGGAAACAGTGGAAATTCTTTAAAAACTAAAAGAGAACAACCACATGACCCACACAGTTCACTTCTTAATTTATGCCCAAAGGTGATGATATCATTACACCAAAGAGATATGTGCACTCTTATGTTCACTGCAGCACTATTCATGATACTTAGGCAATGGAGTCAATGTGCATGCCCAACAGTGAATGAATGGATACATAAATTACCACATATATGGTATATATCTCTGTATATATGATACACACATACATATGCAAAATAGAATGCTATTCAGTTATAATCAAGAATGAATACTATTATGTGTAACAACACTGATGGAGATGGAGGGGATTAAGCTAAGTGAAATAATCCAGACACAGAAGGACATATGCTACATGGTCACACTCATCTGTGGAAGCTGAATTTTTTTTTTTTTCTTTCTGGAGACAGGGTCTCGCTTTGTAGTTCAGGCTGGCCCTGAGCTCACTGTGGTGCCCAGGCAAGCTGCCGCGAACTCAGCAATCCTCCTGTCTCTGCCTCCCGAGTGTTGGGATGACAGGCGTGAGCCACCACGTCCAGCATTGTGGTATGCGGTGTTGATTGTTGGTGGGCGTGTCTCCACGCCCAGCATTGTATGTGGTTACTGGGGATCGAACTCAGGTCCTTGCGCTTGCGAGGCAGGCGCCGGAACCACTGAGCTAACCCTCCAGCCCGAAGCTGAATTTTTGATTGCATATAACAGAGAGAAATGTTGGTCACTAGAGACTTGGAAGGACAGAAAGACAGAGGATGGAAAGGAGCTAAATGAAAAACATAAAAACACAGAAAAAGAAAATGGTTTCAGTCTTTCTATGGTAAATACAAGTCTTGGTTTAAAAAATCTGTGTTGCACGTTCTTTTTTTTTTTTTTAAATTGAATTCAATAGTGTACATTTTATATACACATCATGATCGCATTCTATATTGAGAAGTCTTACCAGTATATGACATGAGTTAATTCTCTTTCCCCATTCCCTTACCACCCCATATACATATGCTTTGTTTCCATTTTAACACATGATTCTTTCTCTTTTCTACTTACCACTAGCCCCTTTCCCTTTGAATATTTTCTACTTCATAAAATCTATCATACTCTAGAACTCATTTATAACTTCAGATTCTCATACCAGAGAAAAGACACAGTACGTGCACGTCTCTGACATATTTATTTCACCTATGGGTATGTCCTTAAGGTGTGTCCATTTGAGTATAAATGACTCAAATTTCTCATTCTTTATGACAGAGTAAGACTCTGTTTTATTAAAAACCCACATCCTCTTTATCCAGTCTCCAGTTGATGGGTATCTGGGTTGTTTCCAATATTTAGCTATCATAAACTGAGCTTCCATGAACATGGATGCACATAAGTTTCTATGATATGAATCTTTTAATTCTTTCATGTATATTCCTAGCACAGGCATAGCAGGGTTAAATGACTGCTAGTCCTAATTTTTTGAGGACTCTCCACACTGACGTCCACGGTGGTTGCAACAGTCTGCATTCAAAACAGCAGTGGAGAAGGGTTTCTTCCTACCTGTAGCCTTGCCAGCATTGTTGGGGTGTAATTTCAAAATAGCAGCTATTCTTTGTGGAGTGAGATTAAATTTCAGTGTTGTTTTCATCTGAATCTCTCAAATGACTAGTGATCTTGAGGATTTCTTCATATGCTTCTTGGCTGCTTTTACTTCTTCCTCTGAAAAGTGTCCGTTAATTTCAGATGACACTTTTGAATTGTTCTTTAAATTTGAGGGTATTGATTTTTTAAGCTCTTTGTATATTCTAGATATTAGCTTTTTGTCTGAGAAACAGCAGGCCAATCTTTTTTCCCATATTGCTGGTTGTCTTATAGCTCTGCTGGTGGTTTCTTTTGCTATGCAGAAGTTTTTAATAGGTTGAGATCTCATTTGTTGATTCCTTCTGCTCGTTCTTCTGTTATAGAGGTTATGTTCCTAAAGTTATTCTCTAAACCAATGTCTCCAAGAGTTCTATCTTACCTGTTTTGTAGCAGGTTTACTGTTTCTGTTGTAATCTTTAGGTCTCTAGTCCACTTTGATTTTAGTTTAGTGCATGATGGAAGAGATAGGTCTAACTAAAGTCTTTGGCAGTTTAAAGCCATTTTTCCAGCACCGTTTGTTTTAGAGGCTAGCTTTCCTCCATTGAGGATATTTGGCTTTTTTGTCAAAGATGGGATGGCTTAGTGTATCTGGAGTCATTTCTGGACCTTCTAATCTATTCCACTGATCCTCAGGTCTCTTACTTTGCCAGTACTATGCAATTTTTACTACAGTGGCATTGTAGTATAGTTTCACATTGGAGATCATGATACTCCTCACCATGTCCTTATTGCCTAGATTTGCTTTTGCTATTCTATGACTTTTGTGGTTCCAGATGAATTTTTGTATTTTTTTCTTGATGTGTGAAATATGCTCTTGGGATTTTAATCAGAATTATATTGAACCTGTATAATAGTTATGGGAGTATAACTATTTTGATAATGTTGGTTCTTCATATCCATGAACAAGGGTTATCTTTCCATTTTCTGGTATCCTCTTCATTCTCCTCTTACAGTGTGCTATAGTTTTCAGAGTTGAGGTCTTTCACCTCCTTTGTAAGACTGATTCCTAGATATTTCATGTTTTTGGATACTATTGTGAAGGGGATTAAGTCCCCAATATCTCTCACAGTGAATCTGTTGTTTCTGTATACAAAAGCTATTGATTTTTGAACACTGACCTTGTATTCAGCTACACTACTAAATTTGGAGATTAAATCTAGGAGTCTTTTAGTTGAGTTTTAGGATCTTCTACATAGAGTATCATGTCATCAGCAAATAATAACAGGTTAACTTCTTTCTTTCCTATCTTTATTCCTCTTATTTCTTTGTCATGCATAATTGCTGTGGCTAATGTTTCTAGCACTATATTGAACAGGAGTGGTGATAGCGGACATCCTTATCTTGTTCATTATCTTAGTATGAAAGGTTTCAGTTTTTGACTGTTTTTTTTTTTTTTTTGCTTTTTGGAGACAGGGTCTTGCTTTGTAGTTCAGGCTGGCCCTGAGCTCACTATGGTGCCCAGGCAAGCCGCCGCAAACTCAGCAATCCTCCCATCTCTGCCTCCCGAGTGCTGGGATTACAGGCGTGAGCCACCACGCCCAGCATTATATGTGGTTACCGGGGATCGAACTCAGGTCCTTACGCTTGCAAGGCAGGCACTGGAACCACTGAGCTAACCCTCCGGCCCAGTTTTTGACTGTTTAGGATGATGTTGGCTGTGGTTTCTCATAAATAGCTTTTATTAGTTTGAGATAAAGTCCATGTATTCTGATTTTCTATAGGGTTTCAGTCATGAATGAGTGTTGAATTTTGTCAAACATCTTTTCTGTATCTATTGAGATGGCCATATGGTTTCTGCCCTTGTATCTGTTAATATGGTGTATTATGTTTATTGATCTATGCATGTTGAATCAAACTTGCATCTTTGGGATGAATCCAACTTGGTCAAGGTGTATGATCTTGACAATTTTCGTATGTCGTTCACCAGGATCTTATGAAGATTTTTGCAACAATGTTCATTAGGGAGATTGGCCT
This sequence comes from Thryonomys swinderianus, assembly GCA_004025085.1. Lineage (NCBI taxonomy): Eukaryota > Metazoa > Chordata > Mammalia > Rodentia > Thryonomyidae > Thryonomys > Thryonomys swinderianus. Next base: position 3,635 of record PVIC010022023.1, read on the forward strand.
GTAGCTCTCTTTTTTCATGGGTCTTTCTCTCCTTTTGGAATCAAGGTAATGGTTGCTTCAAGAAATGAATTTGGGAGCACTGCTTCCCTTTCAATTTCATTAAGAAGTTTAAGAAGCAATGGTGTTAACTGTTCTTTAAAAATTTTGTAGAATTCAGCAGTAAAGCTATCAGGACCAGACTTTATTGGTAAGTTTTTTAAAAAATTACATTTCAATTTCCCAGAATGAAATTGGGGTATTTAACAGTTTTATATCTTCTTCATTCAAACTTTGGAAGTCCTAGGTGTCTAGGAGTTTAATCATTTCTTCTACATTTTCCATCTTATTGGAGAACAAATTTTCAAAGTAGATGTTTATTAACCCCTGTACTTCCACTGGATCTGCACTAGCCATTTCTGAAGGGATTCAAATACTAGGAAGAAAGAGGCTTGCAACAAACATTGCCCAGGCAAGGAGTTAAACAAATTAACACCAGCAACAACAAAGGAATTAGAAAAAATTGAAAAGCAGACACAAAGATCATCATAGGGAAATCCAGGGGAAAGGAAAATTGAGCAAACTTAAGCTCAATACCAGAATTTTCTGAGATGGTAACAAAAGCAGATCTAGTAAAATGAAAATCAGAGATAATCTCTGGGATGAAGACAGAAAAACTGTCCATAATTACAGCTATGATTAATAATGCTAAAGAAGAGTTTAGGCACATGATAGAATTTCAGATAACAAAAGTAATGGAACTTGTTAAACATCTTCAGTTTCAGGTGATTAAAAACTCCAACAAAAGTTTGTTTAGTAGGATGAATGAAGCTAAGAACTGAAGTTCAGACCTAGAGCACAAGTTTGCAGCCAATGAACAGGAAAAGTATAGTCTGTGGAAAACTGCAAGAAAGCATGGAAAAGCAATCCAATACCTCCCAGATGATACAAAGAATAGCACAACTGATTGGAGTCACTGAGAAAGCAGGATACAGTGAAAACGACATAGAATTAAAACTGTTCACAGATATAATGGCAGAAAACTTCACAGGAAAAGAATTGAATATACAGATAAGTGAGGATATAGGACTCAAATGGCTGTGTGCTGTACTTTCAAATGACCAAAAGAGTACAAAATTCCCAATGCATTCTTATGATTGTTTCAAAATTTAAAATATTCATCACTCTGATTTGATTATCTACTGTATGTATCAAAATGTATAAATATATCAACATATAAAAATAAAATATATTATAAATTTATAATTTATTAAGTATATTGTAAATATTATAAAATATTATAAAATATATTTCAAAAAGATGTATACATATTGTATCTCATTAAAGTGTACATCTATTTAAGATTATTCAGATGTTGGTATATTCTTTAAAAATCTATAAAATCTATAAATTATAAAATCACATATATTTTTAGTAATAGTTGAGTGTCCTCCTTTTCATTATTTGCTTCCATTTTTAGGGTCCTAAAGAAGTTGTACAGACACCAAAACACAGACCTTTATATCCAATGGAAAATAAATACTAAAATCCATGATGTTCTACATTTGATGTTTGTTCACCTCAGTTTCACCTAAAGTGAGGACTGAAAATAAAATATATTTATATTAAAGAGTATCAAGTCACTTGTTGATTACCATAAAGCTCTATGGTTGTTATAGTTACAAGAATTTTCAAAAATTTGGTAAATTTAATAAGTGGGTAACAAGTTATTTTATAATATGGGTAATAAATGTGTACTGGGTATTTGCTTCTAACAAATTTGCAGAACCAAGAATCCCATATATCATTAAAGTTACTGACTATAAACATAAAAGTTTTGGTATATTACTTAGAATCATTTCAACAATACATAGGCTTTGCTCTTGTACTTCTTTGTATAAACACTTATAGGTAAATATCATGTATATGTATTAAAACAAAAAAGGAATATAATTGATATTGAATTTTGTCCAGCTCTAACAACAATTGATTTTGTAGGGCTCGGTATAGCTCAGTGGCACAGCACCTGCATGGCAAGTGCAAGGTCCTGAGTTGAATTACTGGTACAAAAAAAAAAAATTCCCTTGTAGTAAGTTTACATCTTAGGTGAAATAATTATGAATAAAATCATAAATATACTTCATCAGCTGTGTGCCTTTCATAACTGCTATGATTATTCCATCTAGATATTTAAATGCCTTGGAATTTATCAAGTTTTTATAGTGGTAATAATTTTAAATTATTTTAATTCCAGAGACTTTTATGGACTAATTAATAAAAAATTCAACTATAAAATACATTGCACTCTGATACAATTATGCGACAGAAATTAATTAAAAATACCAAGTGCCCCTTATATATGACACTTCAAAAAATGGAAGAATGTTAACATTTTTCTAATCTAAAAGAGTTTATTTCACTGGATGATTCGGTTAAATCCTTATATTTAGAAATTTTTAAAAGAAAATTGTGTTAAATTACTCATTTAAAATGTTCTCCATAGTCTTATGTGTTTCGAAAGTGATCAGATATGTAGGAATGCTGTAACAATCAGGAGATTTATTCAATGATGTGTCCACACCTCAGTGTGCTTTTAGGAGGTGGGGCTGGGTTGGGAGTGGGTCACTGTACGCTGACCCGCAAAGGGTTGCTCTTACTCAGGCTTCCCTGTTCCTGCCTACCATGGCCTCAGCAGCTTCCCTCTGCCATGTGCTCTCCCTTGGACTCAACTGTCCATGGAGTAAATCTTTTGAAATATGAGCCAAAACAAAACTCTCCTCCTTTAAGTTGCAAATATCTCTTATTTTGCTTTTATATAGGAAAGTAACAAATTCATAAAGTGAACAATTTGCATTTAAATTTTATGTACACAATATGGCAAATATTACATTACTTAAACTTAAGAAAGTGTACAATGGTCACACATACTTTTAAAAACACTACTGGAGGCAACAAGGGAAAATTTCCATACATCAACACACAAAAAACAAAACATTTAGCTTGCTTTTTCAAATGTCTTCATCAGTTGCATAACGAGTGAAATTGAGTGTGTTATATGAGATTATGATGACTATGAAAAGCATATATTTTTAGTTTTAATGGATGTATCATGTTGTATGTGATATGAAACAGTACTATTTTCAAGGAGGTAATAAATTTCAGCAACTAGATGGCAATGACAATTCAGATGACTTTTACATTTGAGCTGGTTTCACCCCCAGATCTTACTAAGTTAAATCTCCTTTATTTCAAGAAGGATTGTATTCACATTTTTTCCTCCTCAGGTAATCTAAGCCTTTTTATTTATTTGGAATTAGGTTTAAATATTAAAAACTAAGTTATCTGGATCACAAGAAATTCAAAATCCTTTTCAGATTTAATGTGATGACATTAAATGTAAACTTTAAAGTACTTTTCAGTAAAATAACAAAATACTGTAGAGAGAGAAAAACTTCAATTAGACTGAAAATGCAGTTTCCCCAGGTATTGGCTTAGTAATTAACTCCAATAGATTTAATTAAAATAATATTTATATTCTGTACACCAAAAAGCAGGCCACAAGACAGCAAGTAGAATATCAAATACCAGGTGCTCCTTAGATAAGAGTAAAATATTTTAAAACTTGTAACCACCATTAGACTAATTTTACATCAATTCTTTTAATTCATTTTTCTGCTACAACTTGGGGCTTAATTTTTATTCTTTAGCCACATAGTCAGCCATATGTCCATCTGTTCCCATTTTATTGAATTTTTACTGATTGTAATTCTACTATTAGTATTCTTTTGAAGGCTGCCAGAGCCCAATCTCTGCTATGTAATATTCTCATAAATTTCAATTTTAAACTAACAAATACTTTTTTCCGATAAGTGTGGATTAGGGAGTTTCACCCTCCTTCTTCAACAAATTATAAAACAAAATGGTACAATATTATTCCTGCAAACATGTATTCTTCCTTAGTCATTCTGCAGTTCTCAATCTAGTCAATGTCAGAGTATTTAATATGATCCATTTTTCATAGAGAATAGTAGTCCCATTTACAGTGCTGAGATTGATAGCACAGTATGCTATCAATCCCCAAAGCTCTGATGCGGGCCATGGACTTCTACCAAAAGATTTCATTCCGGGCTATCAATCTCACTGCTCCCCACTGCCTCAGAGCCCTAAATCAGACTGCTGGATATCACTCCAGTTTTGTATTCCTGCATCAGCAGTCTGCCTAAGCATGACCATCATTCACTAGCAGTTAACTGCACTTGCTACAAACCAAACCACTTTTCTAATCCTAAATCCAACTGAGAAATTCTTGCTCTATTACATCTATTATAAATCCCTAGACAAGAAGAGCCTATTTTGTCACCTGATTTTGAATAATTGGAAATTTAATGAGATTACTGTTTAACTGCTTTAAATTTTTCCATAGTGGGTAATGGCACATGAACATAACAGGTAGGAAATATTGAAAGAAGTATTGTCAAGAAGAAAAGACTAAAAAGATTGATCAATAAATGTGCATTTTTCTATCTAGGAGTGATATTCTACTTTAAAATTGCTGTGTGTGCCTATCCAAAATATGTAGAAAACCAACTTTACCATTCATTTTACACATGAATATAGTTATTTAAAGCCAACAAGTTTGTGTTCAAGGTCTGAAAAGTTTAGGCAGCGTCACTGCAAGTGTAAGTTTAGACCAGTGAAGTAAAATCTCCTAGCTGTGATACTAGAAATGCATCCAGTCTTATCCATTTCTCTATTTTCCCAAATCACTTTCACCTCAATTCTATTAAAAGCCATCACTGCTCCCATGTTGGTGGTCAGAGGATCTTCCATGAATGTTCCTCACATCAAATTGTGATCCTTCCATACACATGGAATGAGAAGATAAATGGAAGCTAGATTAACACACAGGTCATTTTGAAATTTAATTTTAATGAAAGTAATTAGTCCTACTCCGTGTCCCCATAGATCATGCAAAAAATGTTGACTTTTAATTAAAGAGTTTTCAGTTAGCGCTTCTTCCTGCACCTCACATAACAATGTAGCTCCATCACTGTGCTCAAAACATTGTTACTCCTTTTCTATGTACAAATATTTATATGTTCTACCACCTCTGTTACAGTGTAAACTGGAAAGGAGGTGCTTGAAAACAATTAGTACTAAAGAAATAAATGTAGACCAAACAAATGAGTGGACAAATTAGTGAATGAATGAGCAAAGTAGTTGTTTTTCCCAAAAATTCTTCCAGTTCAAACTTTATAGTACTACAAATAATATACATGGGGAATGAGACCAAACAAATGAGTGGATGAATTAGTGAATAAATGAGCAAAGTAGTTGTTTTTTTCCCAAAATTCTTCCAGTTCAAGCTTTATAGTACTGCAAATAATATAAATGGAGAATGGAGGTACTGGAAAAACTTCCATTTTGAATCATTACAGCTTAAAACCTGGTTGAGTCTCTGAGTCTGAATCTCTTTTTGTGGTTCTTCTTTTCTCAGTCCCAACTATGATAAAATTAACTGGAGGATAAGAAAACTGTGTTTTTTTTTTTTCATTGAAGGTTTACAGCATCTGAGCAAAGAAACCCTGCTCATTTTAGCACGGCAGAGGATATGATTGCAAGCAGACCACAGATTTTCACAGGGAGCTGTATTGGTACTGAATGACAGCATAGGTCCAAGAGTCAGGAAGGGCATGCATTAAGAATCTAAACATTGGGCTGGGAATTTAGCTCAGTAGTTCCAGCATCTGCCTCACAAGCACAAGGTCCTGAGTTTGATCCCAGGTACCACATACAACAATGCTTGGCGTGGTGGCTCACACCTGTAATCCCAGTACTCAGGAGGCAGAGCCAGGAGGATTGCTGTGAGTTCAAGGCTAGCATGGGCTACATAGTGAGCTCAGGGTCAGCGTGAACTACAAAGCAGGGCCCTATCTAAAAAAAAAATTTTTTTGCTGTTCTAGATAGACAGAAGGGAAAGGTATGTGGGAGGCACACAGTGATTAAAGATTAAAAAAAATTAGAAATGCTTCCTCTAGGCAAAGTGAATAATTCATCATCACCAAAATAAAAATCCTATACTTTATTATCTTATATCTCATGGCCATGTCTTTGCCTTTCTATTCATTTCAGTTCCACCTTTCTTTACAGTAAAAGTCCAATTTCTTTCATGCACTGTGGGCCACTCCAGTATTCATTATGGTTCTCTTTTCTAATCTCAGTTTATTTAAACTTCCATTCAGTATGTAACCTTTTACTGTTTTGTAACATTATATAATTTTTCTATATTTTAAATTCTTAATTATTGTGTTTGTGTGCAATTTTATTTGTGTGTGTGTGTGTGTGTGTGTGTGTGTGTGTGCTGGGAATTGAACTCAGAGCTTGCCAGGCAGGCACTGTGCTACTGAGCTGTATCTCCAGCCCTAACTGCACATGTTTCAATGACTTATCTCTTCAGTTATAATGTACTTTCTTTGAAAGAAGTGCTCATAGCTATCATCTATTTGAAACATGCAAACAATACACTCAGTAACCATTAAAGTTAATTATAGATCAATTATTTCAGAGATGAAAACAAGGAGATTCACCTTATTTTCTCAATGATCCAACTTTGTAAAATTGCATAAACTATAATACCTTTTAAAATCTTCCAAAAACTTTTACATTTATAATCTAATTATATTCTCATAACCTTTCTTTTAGTTAGTACAGAGAAAGAATTTACTCTAATATGATCCTATCCTTAATGAGAGGGCAAAGATTAGATTCAGGTCTTAGTTCAGATACTTCAGTGCTCTTTCTAGTACAATACATCAAATTCAGTTTCCCAACGTGATTGAAAACATTTTTGCTCCATAAAAGTGAACTGTTAATTATATTTAAAAGCATCAGAATTTCATAACCTCTGCACTAGATCAATGAAAGTCAGAAGCTTCCCTCCAAAGAAAGAAATGAGTGATAATCCTTAAAGTAGCCTTATATTCAGCACGTAGTTGGATTACAAGAAAGCACTGATAGTGCTTAGTGCACTTGCTATTTGCTCAGAAGGACTAGGAAAAACAAATTACATAAGCTCCAGAGGACATAGCTTCATATTTGAGTCTGAAATATATAGAAGAGAACACAAAACAGAAATTCAATTTCATCTCTACCTCTGAAAGATTAAAACAAAAAACAAATCTAAACCCAAAAGAACATTTTTTAACACAGCAGATGTTTCTCCTTTGCCTGATCCACATAGATTAAATTTATTTAGTGAGCACATGGATTCATCTATCAGAAACGTAGTCATTCATTTATTCAGACAGAAATTGGTATGTATGCAAAATAAGCAGATTTTACTTTAATTGTCCACCGCCTGTGACTATGAAGCAAAGTATGTAAGCTTTACAATTGACTCTTTACCACAGACAGAAATGAGGATATAAACCTCTAAAACACAGTTCATGCAGGTCATCATTTAAGGGCTAATAACTTGTCCAATATTTCACAGAAATTACATTATGGTTATAATGCTATCATTCATCATATTTTATGTATGCTCAACAGAAAAATATTCTTTTTCTTTTTACCCTTCCTGGGTGGAAACTGCTCAGTTATTTTCTGTATTGAAGGAAAATAACAGAAGGAAGTTAATTGCTTACCTACATGATACTTTATTTCTGAAGCCAAAACATTAACATATGTAACAATGAAAATGAAAAATAGTAAATTACATAAATAAACCTTGCTTAGGTTTAAAATTTATAAAACAAAGAAAGCTTGATTTTAAAAGATGTTAATATGTCTAAATTAAAATATAGAAAGAGCACAAAAATAAAATATAACATTACATTTCTTAACTAGAAAAATGAAACAAAAATTTTCCAGTATATTCAATAACATTCATTCACTTACATTTCATTCAAGGAAATGTATGTTCCTTATAGATCAATATATTTTTTAAATGTAGTAGAAATTAAAATTTTAAAAGATTATGAAAAGTTAATTCTAACTTAGGAGAGTCAGTAATATCTGCTTTCAGAAGTATCGAAGTAGAGGTTTTTATTACATTGGCTCTTGAGATTTATAATTGTATTTATATATTTTTAAGGCCCTAACAGGTAAATATGTCAAAATCTAGTTTGGAGAGATAACATTCACATAGTTATTTCTGTGCCTTTACATTTAGTGAAAGAAATAACTCAAATGTTTTAAAGTCACCCATATATCTCCTTGTGTCTTATTGTTAAGTGTGAACTTTTTAACAGATTTAAATTTAACTATCATTTCCCAAAGCCTCATTTTAACGGCCCATGGTTGTACACAGTGTAGGTGCTGCCTTGTGACTGCCATCATGGAGAAACGCTGAACATTCAGATAAGAGAATTTAGATCCTGTTTTGGTTCATTGACATAGAAAACCTTGCACCTGGACAAATTAATTAATTATGGCTCTTCCATCCAATGGGAAGGGTAATATATTTCTTGCTTAACTCAAGAGTTGTTAAAAATAAAAAAGAACAATGAAAAACATTCAATAAAAATGTGTTTGTCTTGTAAATAATATAAAAACAATTCTATTTATGATCTACAAGTGAATTTATTAAAAACTTATGATGAATAGAGTAACCAAAATTATTCCTGTCTACAAAGCACTGAATAGAATAGCAGGATTCTAAGAAATGTCACTATGTCTGGAGACAGATTACACCAATGATATTTGTCTTACACTAGACCTCTGAGCTAAATTTCCGTCATGTTTCTCTTTTCTGCATAGACCATTTTATACTTTACACTTGAACTGAAAGCTTCTGAAGGTACTGACTTCGATCTGCCCCCAATAGATTTTTGTGGTTGGCACATGCTGGTACATTCTTGCTTCCTTGCTGATTTTGAATAGCTTGGGAACTCACTTGTGAAAGTGTACTATCCTGTTCATGGCTGTTCCTTATGCATACTTGGCCTATCATAGCTGGCTAGGCCATTGGCCACCTGATTGGCTATGGAACAGACAAATGGATTTGATTAACATCCAGAGAACATCACAGAAACCTGCTATTAATAAACATGGTGTTTCCAGGTGATTGCCATTAAGTATGTCTTGTAGATCTCTTACTGCTCTCATAAAACTGTATGTTATGATATATTTTAAAATTCTGTAGCTAAATGATAGGACAGATTAAAAGTCACATTATCTGGAAAACATTTTATGATATTCCCAAATCTGTAACTAAAAGGTACTCATCCATTTGCTAGAAGTAATCATTGATTCTAGGTCTGCAATTTTTAAAAGGTTAGAGGACAAAGAAAGGTAGACAGGACCTATTGAAGTTATGGATCAGGTAAAAATGAGTTACCAAGTGACAAGTCCTCACTGCATTGAATTCCACTGAAGTCTGATGAGAATCACAGTTAGCAACAAACAAAAAGAGGAGACAGTGTGGAGAGGAAGAGAATGTGGGAGTTTAGATGAAAAAGGATATGGACAAAAGAGAACAGGAAAGAACAGAAAAGGGAAGGCTAGAAAGCTGAGAAATATACACACACATGTGCACATCCAAGGAAGAAAAATAGTAGAAGAAGCTACCATCTTAGTAACACTTTTTGCGCTATTACTCAGGAATTTTTTTCATGTTTCTGATTGCTTTCCCTTCAAATCTACCTTCCTCACAATGTCATCTAGTATACCATGAATGAATGAATGCTCTTTTCTAAGACATTTTGTTTTAAACTTGACTCTTCTTTGTGCTCTAGTGGCAACAGTTCAATAAATGTCTCCTCTCTGTATCAAAAACAGTTTGTCACTGCAAACACACTTATGGAATTGACTAGTCCTTTGAGTGGCCATCTACATGGCTTTGAATGCTATCAGCTCAAGAGACTGCACCCCCACCCCGTGGCAGTATGAGGGGTCAAATTGGGCTTGCCACCTTTTGATTATTTTGAATGAATCAGTAAAGGAACATAGTGTGCAATGGGATAATTGGTCACATTTAAAGTGTTTCATCTTATTTCTGCTTTGCTAATATATGATGACTTCTAGTAGAATCCTGAATACTTCTTTTTTTTTTTTATTTTGGGGTGTGTGGAGAGAACCTTGCACTCCCTGGAATCCCTTATTCATTGGTCTATATATTGCAATTTATACAAAAATAATTATTATTAGAGAATAATATGGATTAGGGGGACAGTGTATATTCATAATACTGTATAGCAAGGTCATATACTTGAAATATTAAATCAAGCAGAATTTTTCTCTTTCCCCACAGTTTGCTGAAAAGAGAAAGAGAAAAATAAAAGCCTACAGCTTAATCTTCCCTGTGTTTGCTTCTGAAATAATTTGCTGGTTGAAAGGATTATGCTCAAGTTCCTTAGCTAAGCTTTACAATTAAGGTGGAGCTGTTTGGATGAGGAACACACCGGGAGAAATATAAAGGGATTTTATCAGAGGAATGGGGAAGGCCAAATGTAATGTGGCAGAGGTAAGGAAAGGGGTACTGCCATCTGTGCATGGAGACCAGGCAGGACAGCTCACTAGAAGGTAATGCACCAGCAGTTGTTGCTACTAATAGCAGCTGAGCTGCTGTGATATTCCCATGCATACCAGCACCTTGTTTTGCCTACATGAAGCAGATGTCTTCCTCATTTTGGCCTGAATCAGACAGACTCTCTCTGTTTGCCTCCAAAGAGCTCCACAATATGAGCAGGAACCATTAGCTGTGACAATAAGCACCCACACCTGAAGGATTCCATCTGACATCTTGCACACCACCTTTGCCAATACCCACTGACACAATTAAAAAATACTCTCAGACACAGTTGAGAGAGATCCTTCAGGAAACAATGAAGTACTTTGGACTGAAGGAACTTGGGAATGCCTCAGAAGCATGAATGTAACTGACTTCCTCTCACCTTCCTGAGTAATAGTCATAAAGAAATTTTCTGACCTAGATTGCCTGAGAGTAGATCACAAAATCCTCATTCTAAAGGGTTCTTATCCTATACTCATTAAGAAGGAATGTTACACAGAAATCACAAGAATGAATCTACAGATTTTTTCTCATCTTTTACCCTTCATTTTTCACAATTAGAATAGGTCCCCCTTTTTGTCCAAGTACATTTCTACAATGTTGGCTATTTATCCTTGAACGTAACCATAAAAATATTTTTCTAAAAGTCTTTGGGTCTTCATTTCTGAAGGTCCTATGTCACATAAGACGTTGACTAAATATTTGCCATTTCTTTTTTCTCTTGTTAAACTGTCTTTGGTGGAGGAATGTCAGCCATGGGTCTCACGTAATAGAGAGAAAAACATTTTCATAAACAGCATTCCCTAAGAGCAACGAATGTGAGAAATGTAGAGGGAGGCCCAAGAACCTTCAATTGGTTAAATTTGGGGAAATCGGGGAACAAAATTAGTTCCTGACTCTTATACATTATCTAGGACACTTACCCAAGACACTATAAATTTGGACTAATTTTTTTTAATCTAACACAGACATAAGCTCTTGAGTAACTCAACTGAGAGAAGGTAAATGGACAAGATATAGAGATGCTAGAAATATTTTTTAATATTATTTTGCATAGTAATTAATACACACACATATGCACAGTTACATTCACAATATGAGGCATTCATTCCTTGCAGTCATTCTATGCAAGACCCAGTTACACTGGGAATTTAGCTTTCTATGCAATACTGAGGGTTGAAACTAATGCCTGAAAGACAGAAATCACAGATACTAAGAGACAAATAATTATTTCAATTACTGTTTACTGAGAGTCTGCAAAATAGAAAGACCTTTCCTGACTCTGGGGACTGATTGATGTACTAGATTACACCTATTTTATAATGAAACTTAGAATTCTGTAAGAATATTAGGTAAAACATTAGCATGGTACATAACAAGATAGCTAATTTGAATTCAAGATTGAAAAAATAAGACTTGTAAAGACATACAGTTCTCATACTGATCCAAGATTCTGTTTTCTGCAGTTTCAGTTATTTGGAGAGCAACTGAGGGTCCAAAATACTAAATGAAAATTTCAGACACCATTTGTGTTAAATTTCAGAAATAAATCATAAATGTCATTGTGAATGACTAAATTCATTGTGACTAAAGTCATTGTGAATGACTAAATCTCACATCATTACACTCCATTTCAAACCCACAGCAAGCATATGAAGTATTCCTTTCCATAGTTTATCCACACTACACACTACTTGCCCATCATTCCCTTAACAGCCAAGTTAGTTACTGAATGAAAGGATGTAGTTCAGTGCTGGCACCTGCTTGGCAAGTACAAAGTCCTGAGTTCATATTCCTGGTACCAGGAAAAAAAAAGGAATGGATCCTGCTATATTACTATGTTATGTTCAACTAACCCTAACTTCTTAATAATGACCCCAGAGCAAAACAGTAATGATGCTGCAGTTTTGATATGTCAGAGGGAAGCCACAAAATATTTTTTTTAAATAAATGAAACAGTCAAAGTTCTCAATGAGGGAAAAACTCATACACTGAGGTTGCTTAGCTCCACAGTAAGAATAAAACATAGTAATAAGGGGGGACTCGTGTATGGAAATGTAGCAAGATGAGTCATTAAAACACACCAAGAAGGGCCGGAGGGTTAGCTCAGAGATTCCAGCGCCTGCCTCGCAAACGCAAGGTCCTGAGTTCGATCCCCGGAAACCACATACAATGCTGGGCGCGGAGACTCATGCCCACCAGCCATACATACCACAGTGCCGGGCGTACCACCACCACACATACCACAGTGCCGGGCGTGGTGGCTCATGCCTGTAATCCCAGCACTCGGGAGGCAGAGACAGGCGGATTGCTGAGTTCCAGGCTTGCCTGGGCTACATAGTGAGCTCAGAGCCAGCCTGACTACAAATCGAGACCCTGTCTCAAAAAAAAAAAAAAAAAAAAAAAAAAAAAAAAAAAAAAAAAAAAAAAAAAAAAAAAAACACCAAGAAACTGTGATAATACACATTTTAAAAAAATATCTACACATGGGGAAAAGAGGGCTTGGGGAGGAATAACCACTTTTTTAACATAATTGAATTCTTTGTTGGTACATTTTATATACAGATCACAATCACACACAACATTGGGGAATTTTTACCAGTATATGACACAAGTTAATTCTCATTTTTACCCACATCCCTACCCGCACACACCCCCAGACCCCATATATACATGTTCTTTTATTTTCTTTTGGAATCATATTTATTCCTTCCCCTCATTATGTTTCCACACCAAATTCCCTTTTGATATTTCCTAATTTATCAAAACTATCATACATTCTAGAATTCATTTACATCTACACATCCTCATACCAAAGAAAAGATCCAGTATTTACATATCTGTGATCTGGCCAGTTTTTAAAATTTAAATCTCTTCAAGGCAGAAAAGACTTATTAGACTGAATTATCACAAAGATGGTTGGGGTGGATCAAAGGTTTAAAATAAGAGTGCGAAGGAGTGTATGTTTTACATACTTCCTAAACCTGAAAAGCCAGGGCTGTACTTGAATAGTTTCCACACCTGGAGAATTCCTTTGGTGTCACATTTCTTTTACATTCTTACAGAGAATACCAGTGAGCACAAAAGAATTAGGATGAAGTCCTCCTGGAATGAAATGTGTAGTTAGAGAATGGGACCCCCTCCAGGGCATGCCCGAACCTCCTCACAGCAACAGACACTGGACCATGGAGAATCTATGGCAATGGCAGCATGGAGAGTGGAGAGAACACGTGATGAGGGTGCTTCCATTATGAACTAAATGTTGGGCTACTTTCTGATTTTAAGCACCATAGAACACCCTGCATTCCCCAATGACATGGTATGCTTCATGAATTAAGGAACAGCTTGTGAAGCCAGCTTACTATGGAAGGGCTTCTTTCCTTGGTTCTCACACGCTGAGCTTTTCCATCAAAGTGGACTGAGACATTCAAAACTCAGCTGAGGTAAAATTTCAAACAAAACAGATTGTTGGGAGCTCAGAGGAAACATCCTCGATGTAAAACAATTTAAAAATGTGGCAGCTATTATTATTGAGATTCAAACTAAGTTCAGTTGCAAACCAGAAGGATAAGACACCTGTAGTAAGGGCCATAAGCATCATTCAAAATGTTTGGGTAGTTTGAACTTGATAATAATAAAAAAAACAACTTAAAAGATTGTTTATGTTCTGCACAGGTTATGTACCTGGTAAGTGTTAAAGTAAGTCATTGATATGGGACAGTTCCTACAAAAAGGCATACTATTATTCACTATTTCACCAAAGTCAATTCAAGTCTTTTCTCTGTGATGAAGAAAACCAATGAAAAGGAGATAGAATCATATAATAATAAGGCTCCAAGCTGCAATTTAGCACCAATTTAGCAATTCCATTAGGAAGCACAACCAGCTCATTAGAAACAGCAAGCTAACCTGTCTATAAATTGGCTCATGATCACTAAATATTGGTAAAATAACTAGATAGGAAATACAGTGCCTGTCTGAAATATTAGCAATTAATCATAAAATAGCCACTTTCTCTAAAATATCATGCATTGTACTACATACTAATATTTTTTAAATTGAACTAAAAAGGTTTCTTTTTAATTTTTAACTGGAACTTTCTTTATTCAATTTAAAAAATACACTTAAAGTTTACTGTCTCCACAAGTGCTGATTCAATTTCTATAAAAACTGAACTTAACCAGTTAAGCAGAGTTCACCAACAAATTTGGATTTATAGCTGGAACCAAACAGAGATACCAAACAGACACCAGTATGGCTATTTCTTTCTATAAAATCAAGTCAGGGAGAGACATTAATGTAGGCACCATGGTCAAAATCTCCTACAGCACTCTGATTTGGCAACATATTTTCTAATTTAGAAGATGGCCCATTTCATTTTTAAGTATGCATCATACAAAGTTAAACTCTTTCTTAATTAAAATAAAACCAAGATTCATCTTTTACTCTCTAATTCTAGTTTTGCTTTTCAGTAAAACAAAACTACTGCTACTTCTATTTCAAACCATTATAAACATTTGAAGACTGTCCCATGCTATTTATTAGTTTCTTTCCTCTAGTTCTTTTAACTACGTACTAGCACATCATGGCTTCTAGATTCTTTTTTTTTTTTATGGAAAGTAAAAGGGCTACAGAGGTACGATTGAGGCAAAATTATGAATGTTACAGTTTTCTGTCACAGAAGAAAAACTAAGTCAATGAAATAATGTTGGTTATATATCAAACTATTTCTTTACTATTTTGATAGAAATCTCTTTTGAAGTGAAAAGGATATCCATTTTCTTAAGACATAAAAACCTAGTAATAGTCATGAAGAAACTTTTATATGCTGTAAATATTTATTAACAGATCTGTTTCCTATAATTCAAAGTTAGTTATAGAAATATCTTCACTGTAAATATCTAATGAATCAACTAATTGGGCGGTATGTTGTGCTGATTGGTGAGAGTGAGTTTCCACACCGAGTATTTTTTTATGTGGTTACCAGGGATCAAACTCAAGACCTTGCACTTGCTAGGCAGGCATCAGAATCACTGAGCTAAATCTCCAGCCTTGTTGAACCTTTTTGAAGAGCATCTACTTATTCCCAAATTATAGATTCAGATACTGTTTGGCTCAACTTCCAACTCAGTGGATTACTCTTAGAACAAAACTCAGGAAAGCCTTTATTTACACTGAGAGCATAGGTTTAACAAAGACTTGTCATCATTACCATCTTACCCACTATAAAAAAATGAAATATTATTAATAAAAACAACCTACAAACTTGGTTCTGTTTATTCTTTAAATAAAAATCAATGTGACTTTTTCAAGCAAACCCTAGGTAGAGTTTAAAATGCTGAATGTGCATGAATTATGCATGTGTTCAGGGCCTACAGCCTCAAGTGTGTTGTTAGTAAATCAAATGCCATAAATAAAAATCCATTCCAGTAGTTTATTTGAGTTGACTGGGGCTGCCGTCCCATGTGGCACAATGTTAACACAGTGAATAAGAAAATCACTGTTTGTGTTAATGTTGATGCTGGTCCATGTAGTTGTTTGAAGTGGTCCAGTGATTATGCTATTAATAAAAGCTGAGGTAATAGTGACTGAAAACTCTGCTCAATGATTTGTCATACACTTTCTGTTGAATACCAGCCTTGTGCAAGTTACTACTTTGGAACTCATAAATGCAGAAGATTGGGTCCTCTCTATTAAATCATAATCCACTATGTAATATACATGCCTAATTACAACAATTAACAAAAATAAGTGAGCAAGTTTAAAAGCTCAGCGAAAATTGGTACCCTTCATTATTGTCTTGCAAGATCCCCAAAAGTGTTCAAGATGGAGTTTTGCATTACACAACTATTACATAACAATTCACTGGCATTAGAATTTAAGAACTAATCAAAGATTTTATCCATATCAGACTTTTCAGAATTATGAAAATCAAATCTAAGTTTCTCAAAAGATAATTTTCCATAACAACCTTAAATACATATGTTCACACATTCATATATATTTATATTTAATATATGATGCCTAATACATAGAAGTATATTAATAGTAAAACCACATGTAACATAATGCATGTGTATATATATTTCCAAGTCATTATGATCTCTTACATATCAAAGTAATTAGCCTAAGAAATTCAGCTCTCTATAATACAAGGAATGGGCTAATGGAAAGTAGTCACCTTCAATCTCATTCAAAATAGACTCCAAAGAAAGAGTAACAAAGAGAAATTTAATTTGTAGCAGAGGAAGCAAGAGATTAGATAGGCTTGGCAGAATGAGCTCTGAGACTTGGTAGAACTTAAATTTTAGTCTTTATAGCAGGGATTTATTAAATTCAACCACCTCTGTGGACTATCTCTTTGCCAAGATCAATCCCCATTTTGATATTTCCCCATGGACTACACAAAAGATAACAGAAAAAGCTTTCATTCTTACTGTAAAAACTGAAGGCCTGCTTCATATTTTGCCCATATTGTAAATTGTCCCGGAGGGGATATGAGCATTTGGGAAAAGGCAGAGAATCAAATTGATTTCCTAGACAAGGACAGAGAGGCCACTTTTAGAGGCATCACAAGGTGAGAGCAAAGCCCTGACTCCTCCTTATGAGAGATCAAGAGGGTGATAGATCTGAATAAAACTTCTACAACTACAGCAGTATATGTACAGAATACATCTTCCATAGTAGAAAATATTATATATTATGTCTACATAACTCTTGCTTTCTCTCAGCACATTTTTCTTTTCTTCTCTTATTTTACCATCATTGAATTTTTCTTACATAAGTGCAGGCAAATTAAGATTTTGTATTTTATAGGATGAACAAAAGAGGCTATAATAATAATATGATGTTAAGAAATAAACCACCTTCCAATTTTATTACAATGATCCATAGCCTACCAAATTTTATATTCACATACTTGAAAATCTTGAGCTCAACCTCTGACCTCCAATTGTCTCCCACTCTCAAGTTTTGTTCAAGTAACTCTCTTTTTAGGAAAGAGCAGCTGGAACTTCTTGATGTCATCCTCTCTTTGCATACACCAGCAATTTCCAACTAAACTTCCCTATATATCCTGATCAGCTGGCTTCAGTTAATCAAGTAACTATGCCTGTCATGTTAATACATGCGGTAGACTTTTCTGGTAAATAATACATGGCGTATGTCAAAAGTCATTTGGTACCAATCTACTTAAACCATCCTCTCCTTACCTCAGTGATTAAAAATGCATAATTTCTGCACTATTCATATCCATTAAAATAACTACTTCACATTTCAAAGTTTTTATGCCTTTTTCTTAACATTCTTTTCATTCAAGATTCTCTCATTTTGAATTTGACTCAAAAACCAGAGTTGTTTGTTATACTATTTCCCATAAGTTGGCTTTCACATTTGTTTTACCACAGAATCTAAGAAATTTGTATAGATTTTCCATGACTCTTCTTTTAGAATTAGGCTTTAAAAGCTTCAAATTACATATAGAGAGTTATTACATTATTTAATTTTCAAAGAAAAAAAGTAGTACAGGTTAAAATTTCATGCATATGTGATATTTAAATATGTATATAATATATATTCAGATACAATTAACCACAAAGTGTGATGTAGCAGGCATCACACATCAAAGTGTACCAGACACACTCCTAGTGTATCTTCTAAATACATGTACTGTATTGAGATATAGTTTCTAATTTGAGGTAGTTTCATCTAAGCAACTACATGTTTTGGCCTGATTCTCTTATTCTATAGGTAACAGTTCCACACCTATAGAAAACAAACTTAATGACTTCCAATGTCTTGGATGGAAGTAGTTATTTTGTCTGTTTCTCTAGCTGCCAAAAGTTGGTTGTACTTCTCAGATGGGTCTATCCTTTCTAGAAAATAATTATCATAATAATGGTAATCATTCAACATATCTAACATACCATTTTTCTTAAGGCTTTAAAAATACAAAGCCATTTAATTTAGATGAAAACTTTATGAAAGGCTATTATCAATCCCATTTTACATATGAAAAGAAACAAAATAGGTTTGTTGGTTCCTGGGCCATCCTATCCAGACTTTTCCATTTGTCCTTTGAGCTCTAGTATTTTTATATTTTCTTTTTTGTTCTGTAATTATATCAAGTTTGAACACTGGGTGGCTGGTAACTTAGCATTAACATAAAAGATTTTGCATGTTCCCAACATAAAAAGGTGATAAATGCTTGACATGATGGATAAACCAATTTACTCTGATTTGATCACAACACTTGTATATACACATTGAAATATCATTCCAAAAATATGTGTGATTAATATCTGTTGATTAAAAATAAAATAGGAAATAATATTCAATGAGACTGCATAACTCAACTTTAAAACAAAGTTGTATGTAATTGATTCCATACATATTCTAAGCATAAAGATTACATAAAAATTAAAATATTATATAGTGTGAAGACAAACCCTTTTTTAAAAAATAGTTCTGATCCCTATGTGCAGTCCTTGTCAACCCTATTGACCCCCTTCTCTGCTAATCTCTCCCTCTCTCACATCATGGAAAGGCAGCAGCGGTGATGGCCTCTGTGCTTTGAACTCACCTGGCCATTTCCCTAACATGTCTCCATTCTTTACAATCTTTTGCACTATTGTCCCACTGGTTGCCCTTCTCATTCTGTCTCCATATTTGCATACCTTATATATATGCTTCTGATTCTACTTACTCTGGCAATCTTTTCAGTCCTTTCCTCTCATCTGTGAACCTTGGCACCACAATCACAACTCAATTCTGCACATTTTATAGATCTGAGCATTCCCTGTAGCTGTGACAAAGAGACTGCAGTAGCCTTACTCTTACAGAATTGCTGGCTACTTGTGCCAATTTCTCTGCCACACAGTATGTCCTTGCATTGGGCTGAAGTAGGCAACCTTTGCTCTGAGAAGAGCTTGGATTTGATTTTTTATTTCTCTTTGGAAATAATTTTTGTTTCCTACTACAGGGAAAAACTCTGAGAAGAGCAGCTGTGTTATCTTATGTCACCCTTCCTTAGCACAGAGCCTGGCACATTTTGGCATGCAATGAAATAAAAATGACCTGTATAATCTGAAAGGTGCATGAGGAGAGACGTAGAAGGAGAGCAGGAATTAGGATAAGGTTTAGGAATAAAACGGATACATTAAAATGTAGAATTATTTGGCGGTATAGCTCATTGGTAAAAGACTGGCTTCGCATATTCCTGAGCCACAAGAAAAAATATAACCAAAATGCAAGACTGGCAGTTCAAGAAAAGTAGAGATGGGGGAAGTTCATTTCCTTCCTACAGATAAAATGAATATTTATAAACTATAATGACACAACCTAAGTGGAAAACAAACTAAAGGTTACTGGTACAGCTCAATTGAGGGGATAAAGAAGTCATAAAACTGTATTCAAAGATATATTAATGCTGATGACAATGAGTAACTAGTCAGTCACCCATCATTTCAAACACAGTATGACTGCAGTGCTGAGTCAGAGAAAATACTGTAAATGCATTCACAAAAGGAAAATGTCTCATGCGAGATTAAAATCTTCCTTAGGGAGTAGAATCTAGTGCATAATAAACTATTAAAAACCACAGAAAATATTACCCAGTAAACTACTACTTATGTATCAGAAGTTAATTGCTTCATTTAATGATTCATTCAACAATAAAGAGAGTCCTTTGTGTTTTCCTGAGTAAGGTACATGGAAAAAAAATAATTTGAGAGTGCAACAAACACTATGAGCGTGAAAGCCACTCCTATGGCAATACTGTTCATAGTTGTTGCAGCTATTAAAGGGGAAGTACAGCACCTGCAACTGCCAAGGAATAGTATGACTCAGATCCAGGTGGACTGGGTTGGATTCTGTTGCAGAACACAATTCAATTACCATACATATCTGGAGTAGAGCAATTGTATGATATTGGGAGTTTTTTCCCTTTACATAATAATGCCCCTGTATAATTTTATTGGATCATATGTATTTGTAATCCTTCACAAACTGACAATTCAGCATTAAAGTAATAGCATAAATTAGTCAATTTTCTAGCAGACTCCAAATACAAATTGCCACATACAAGCTGTTTGTAACAAAGATAGTTTGAGATTTGTGGATCAATCTCAATTAAGAAACTTTGCCGAAGCCATTTCTGAGCCAATATTCCCTGATGTTTCACTTTGGAAATCCACATATGAATTGTTGGGCAGTGGTGAATCTAAATGTATGTTCTGCTCCCGCTACAGGGCTGTGTTTTGTAACTACTCAACAGGACATTGACTTTGAGTGGAATGTTAATATGATGAAACACTGGGTGTAGGAAATAATGTTTAAGCGGTCTACATTCTTCAATCAACAGGAGGTACTTTTATTGCTCTAAAATTTCCTCCAGATAACAATCTTTGGGATTCCAGAGTAGAAAAAGCAACTCTACTTTAAAATTGTATATATTGAATAGTGATTTACAGGATGGTCCTTCACTTTTAAAAAAGTAAATCTAACCTTATAGTTTATGACCATAAACTTTCCTTCTTGCAATAATGCAATTGTTGTTTGAGGGAAATGAAAGAGAGAATAAATTAATTAAACAGGGTCTTTGTCATCTAGTTACCCACTGGCTCTATCACCAAAAGAAGATAAGCTTTCAAAGTCCAGCTATAGCCTCCATGAGATTTGCTATGAATCTTTCTAAATTGCTTAATCTCTTGTTCAAAAGGCCTGATAAGAGAATTTCACTGAAATTTTGGGAAGAGTACTGAGAAAGTATTCATTGAAGTTCAATAAACAAGTTACAATAACACAATTATGAAGACCTAATTCCTTCCATAAGCTTTAAAAAATACTTCAGCCTGACAGTTTGAAACCATCCTAGTCAACAATAGATTATGAAAACTAAAAGTAACATACAGAGTAAGTAAAATGATATGATTATATTAATCAGACTTCTGTTATACCTGATACCTGCAGTTTAAAGGAGTTTATTTTGATTCACAGTTTCAGAGGTTTTGGCCTCTGATGTTGAGCCCTGAGGCAGACATCACAGTTCAAGGCCATAGCAGGAAAAGATCTAATTAGGTCATGGCAGCCAAGAAACAAAGAAAAGACTCAAGAGGGAAGAGACAGGGACTTTACAGTTCCCAAGGTCACATCCTCATGACCAACCAGACACACCTAGAGTGTGCTTTACTAGTCTAATTGTCTCTCAAATAGATCAAATTGAAAGTCAAGGGTAAAAATCATAATGATTCATCAAAAAAAAATCTGAGTCTTGTAAAGATCTCTAAGTAGCATACAACACTGATTTCTATATCACCTAGGTTTAAGTGTTCTTATTAGATAGAGGAATGGCAGCAGCTGGGCGTGGTGGCTCATGCCTTTAATCCCAGCACTAGAGAGGCAAAGACAGGAGGACTGCTGAGTCCGAGGCTTGCCTGGGCTACATAGTAAGCTCAGGGCCAGCCTGAACTACAAAGCGAGACCCTGTCTCAAAAAAAAAAAAAAAAAGGCAGCAAAAGAAACTCGTTAAAAACTTCATTAACAGATCACTGTAGCTTTTTTCTGTTATTTTTGCTTTTAAAGTATGATTACTGTTCATAGAACTAACAAGTACACAGATTTTAAATTCCAGATTTTATATCTTGATAATTTTTACATTCACATAACTACCATCCAAATCAT
The DNA here is from genome assembly GCA_004025085.1 of Thryonomys swinderianus. Lineage (NCBI taxonomy): Eukaryota > Metazoa > Chordata > Mammalia > Rodentia > Thryonomyidae > Thryonomys > Thryonomys swinderianus. Next base: position 25,800 of record PVIC010022023.1, read on the forward strand.
GGTATACAATATTTAAAGAAAAAGAACACTCTACTTTTCATTTTGCAACATAATCTTCTCCTCAGGGAATAGTATCTGTGCCAATATAAGTCCTAAATTTGTCCTTTGTCAGATACAGGAAATGTAATTATGCTCTTCTAAATTGTAGTTTACATATTGACATTTCTTTTAAACTGCCTTTCAAAGATGCTTAATGTTTATAACATCCAAATTTTTGGACTTTTATTTTTCTATTCTGTTTCATGTTCTTACATATTATTTTTAAAATCTTGGCCAGAGATTTAGCTCAGTGGTATTGCAAGATCTTGAGTTTGATCCCTGGTACCACACACACACACACACACACACACACACACACACACACACACACACAATCTTTACCTACAACCAGATCATAAGATTTGTTTCCTGTTTTTATTTCTAAGAATCATAGTTTCATCTTCATATTCATTTCTAAGATCCATTGCAATAGTTACAAATTATGTGAGACAAAAGTTGAAGTCCATTTTTAGAGTATAAAATGTGTGCAATAAACATTAAAAAGAATTTCTACCCATTAAATTATCATGATTTTTTACCAAAAATTAATTTACAATATATGTGTAAATATAAATCTGAACTTTATTTAATTCCATTATTTTTTGAAACAATAACCATAATCCCATAATCTCTTAACTATTTCAAGTTATAATAAGTCATAATAAGCTAGTGTAAATTTTCCAAATTGATTTTAGATTTGTTTGACTATTATAGATCCTCTGTATTTCTACATACATTTCAAATTAGTTTAAGTAGATTTTGAATGGAATTTTGATATGTGAATCTTGTAAATTTCATACCAGCACTAAATTTATTTTCTATAATTTGATCTTTTAATATACTTAGAATGATTTTGAATTTCATTTTCAATTTTTATTTGTGAATTATATCTAATGTGTACTGTATATCATGTGATCTTGCTAAATATACTTAGTACTTCCAGTATATTTTCATAAATTCTTAGGATTTTTCTGCGTTAATAGTCATATCATTGATAAATGAAGATACTTACAATTTTTCCCCAATGTTGTCATTTCTCTTTTTATTGAACTTCACTAGATTTTCAGCATATTATAAAAATAGCATTCCCTAAATTGAATTTTTAGTTCTTATATCTAACGTCAGAACAATTTGAAGGACTAAACTTCTTCAATGACTCAAACTTCTTTACTAATTCATATGCTACTAACAGTTTTTATTTTAGTTACTGTTTCCTTACATATTTGGAAAAGCTGTATATTGTCATTACTTAAAACTTTCATGATATGGTGGATTATAAACAGACCTATAGGGTTTTAACATGTGTCTAAATGTGAGATAAAATATGAAGTTTTAAAACACTATTTAGTAATATATAACAAATATTAAAAAGGTATAATTTTTCTCATTATTACCAACATTTAGTTGAAAAATTAAAATAGTAAATGGAAAGTCAATGGCTAGTCCTGCTTAAAAACACATTGATGAGAAAATACAGAATCTATGGAAAGAAATTTTATGTAACTTAAAAACTTTTTTTTAATCTTTACTGGTACATTGTATATACACTTCATATCATGATCATACTCGATACTGGTAATTTGTACCAGTATATGACACAATTTAATTCTCATTTTTTCCAGTTCCTCCACCCACCCCACACCCTCCCACCCCCTAAATACATAAGTTTTGTTTCCCTTTTTTATTAGCAACAAATTTTTTTCTTTACTTTTCAAGAAATTTTAAATGCAAAGAAATATAGAATATTACTAACTGGACTTGGAATCATACTCTGAATTTTAATGCTATTTATTTGAGGAACTAACCAGATAAAGTTACTTTAAAATTTAGATCACAGCTGGGTGTGGTGGCTCTAGCCTGTAATCCCAGCACTTAGGAGGCAGAGGCAGGAGGATTGCTGAGTTTGAGGTTTGCCTGGGCTGCATAGTGAGCTCATGGCCAGCCTGAACTACAAAGTGAGACACTATCTCAAATAATAATAATAATAATAATAATAATAATAATAATAATAATTAGATTGCAAAGAACAACAGTAGTAGTGAAAAGAAATTTGCTTTCTTCCCTTTAGAAGTTGCTTTTAAATTGCAACCACAGCTGGACAGGTATTTTGGCCAGAAGAACAAAAACAGCACTCTACAATTAGGTGGGATACACAGCGCTATTGTTTTTAGTTGATAAATAGCGTGAC
>PVIC010022024.1:0-27890 GCA_004025085.1 Thryonomys swinderianus
TTTTGCTTTTTGAGACAGGGTCTCGCTTTGTAGTTCAGGCTGGCCCTGAGCTCACTATGGTGCCCAGGCAAGCTGCTGCGAACTCAGCAATCCTCCTGTCTCTGCCTCCCGAGTGCTGGGATTACAGGCGTGAGCCACCACATCTGGCATTGTGGTATGCGGTGTTGATTGTTGGTGGGCGTGTCTCCACGCCCAGCATTATATGTGGTTACTGGGGATCAAACTCAGGACCTTGCACTTGCGAGGCAGGCGCCAGAACCACTGAGCTAACCCTCCGGCCCCCTTCTTTTCTTCTTTAACTGGGGATTTGACTCAGTACTGAGCTAAAGTTCCAACTCCTTATTTTATCTTTGGTTTTGAGACAGGGTCATACACACTAAGTTGCTAAATTGTGTAGGACAGGCTCAAACTTGCCACCCTTCTGCCTCAGCCTCCTGGAGTGCTGGGATTGCAGATATGTGCCATCATGATTGGCAAGATGGTGGTATTATTAATGCTTTGTGATGTTGAGAAGGTTACTCAATGGAAACTGTGGATAAAGTTTAGGAAATTAGTTTTGTTAGGCTCTGAAGTTCTACAATTGGTGTTCATTTAGAAGGAAGAACCACAACTGTATTTCAGCTACTCTTTTATCCAATAGTCATATTGTACTAATAGAATAATACAAAGAGCAAATCATTCACTTGGTCTACATGTATTTTTCCTTATCTGAAAAATGAGAATAATAATAGCCCTTAGTTAATGAACTTATTGAGAAGATTGAAGAAACTCAATTTAATAAAAATACTGTGCAGCACAGGATAAATTTGAAATCATGGTCCAGACCATCACTTTAGGGAAATTCTTTCTATGAGGAAATAACTCAGTGCTAGACTGTTGACTTTTGTGTGCATGGTCTTGGGTTTCACCCCTAGTATTACAAATACACATAAATTAAAAGTTGTGTGTAGTCTTCTGTGAATTCCCAAATTTTATAGATCACAATCCACTCTGCTTTTATGTTCTATGTCTCTTTCACTGGCAATCACAAGTCATACAGAGGTATTCAGTCTAGTGAATGAATCATCATGCAGTCTGAAAAGAAATCCAGCCCTGATTTAGAAGTTTGTTTCAGTAATGGGTGTTTTACCTTGACTTCTCTATGAGAACATTCTGCAATACCATTGAGGTGTATTTGTCACTATGCTGTTGCTAGGACAACATACCTCACATATGCTACTTAAAGGAGAACATTTTTAGTTTGAATCATGGCTCCTGAGGTTTCAGTCCATGGTTAGTGGCTCCAAGGCGGCAACATCAGGGCAGAATGATGTGGAAAGCTGTGCACCTGTGGCAGTCAATAAGCAGAAAGAACGGAAAAGAGCATGGAAGAAGCTGACAGTGACCTGCTTCTCCCAAGAAGGCCCAACTTCCTAACATCTCACTCAGCTAATGAGGCTGTGAGGGAGGTCAGTGCCCTCATGATCCAGTTACTTGTCTAGGCCACACCTCTGAATGAGTCCTTGCTGCATGAATTTTGAAGGACGATTTTATTTGAATTACAATACCAGTGTTACATGTAACATACAAGTATTTGTTACCTCTTTTTGTTAATAGATGCCATGTGAGATGTGTGATGTAAGTAGACTAACCCGAGCTAGCAGTGTCCTTTATGCCATCTAGTTCGTCATGCTATTTTTCTTGTTCTGCCTTATTTCTTATGAAGTTACTTGGCAGAATTTTGTGAGAGCCCTGCTTAGTTGGCAATGTGTATGAAGGAAGTGAAGGTATGTGAATAATTTTCAAAAGCCAAGTGATGTAGCAGTAGGGTGCCTGTTACAAGGAAAAATTTGAAACCTTGTAGGAAATAAGAAATGAAAATTATATTTAAATGAGTTTTCCAGTTTTGTTTTTGATATTAAATTGATGAAGTAAATTGCTTTCAGGAGTTAAAATAGAGATTTAAAGGTTTTAATAATATCACTGCAAAAAGAGTCCAGAGAAAGGAAGAAAAGGAGAGTTCATTAAATATAGGAATGACTGTGGAGATGCAATGGCTTATTAATATTAATTTTGTCATTATCCTTCACTGTTTTTTAAATAGAAAATTGTCAGTATCTTAAGGGTAGAGATACTAAAATGTAAATAGCATTTGACAACCCTCTTCTAAACATACAGGTTACCTGTGATTACTATTTTAAAAATTTGTAACCAGTCTAATGTTGAAAAAAAAGTCTCACTTGTTAGTTTCAATTTCTCATTTGTAGTTTCCACATCTTTCATGAAAATATGCTAAAGAAACAATTTAAAATGTGGAAATAGTTGCAGTGTTTTGGCTCATGGTTTCAAAGGTTTCAGTCCATGGTTTCTTGATCTCTGTTTTTGGGCCAGCAGTGAGGCAGAATGTCATGGCTAAGGTGTGTAAAGGAGGAAACTGTTCACCTCCTGGAGACAGGAAAGCAAAGAGAAGGAGGGAGGGGCCAGGACTCAGTATGTCTTCAAGGGCACAGTCCCAGTGACCTGACTTCTTCCAGTAGGCCCCATTCTAAAAGTTCCATGGCTTCCCCATAATGTGACAGGCTGGTGTCCAATCCTCTATTTAAAACAAGGCATGGGGATGAGTTCCAGAGCCAAGCGATGGCATCTAAGTTGGCCAAGAGTCTGGAAGTGAAGAACTTTCCTCTAAGTGTTGCTTTCCTATGCTTGGAATTCATCTATGCTTTGTTTTGTTTTCCTTTTAGTGCTTGAGATTGAACTCATGAGGTAAGCACTGATTATGCAATCCCAGCCCTTTTAAACTATTTATTTTGAGATAGGGTCACAGTAAGACGCAAACTTTTCCAGACAGGGCTTGAACTTGCAATCCTTTTGTTTTAGCCTTCCACTATGCCTGGCTTCTACACCTAGATATGATTTCATGGTCCTAGAGCTGAACACAGGGGTGTTTTACCACTAAGCTACAGTCTCACTCCATTTTATTTTTTACATTGAGACATCATATCAGTAGGTTGTTCAGACAGGAAGTAACTTGAACTTGCAATCTTCCTACCTTTTAGAAAGACTCTTCATAGTAAAGAAACTTATATGTTGTATCTGGCAACAGGAGTAAAGGAGGTGGCTCAGTTTAAAGACTATTCCTTAGAACCAAAGTTTTCTTTTTTTTTTTCAAAGTGTATAAAAGTTGAGATAAAAATTTTAGTGTCAAAAAACTATCCCATCAGAGATAGAGTTGTCTTTTAACTCTGCGCACTGATGTTTTCATCTTGAAGAAGTTGACATTTAATGAGGAAGAAAACAACATTTTGAAGGTTGTATTTATTTTTTTTTTAATACTGTGACTGTGCTAGTGTTTGGAAGATAATGTTTTTATGTGCAGTTTAAAATGTTTGATATCAATTTGAGTCCTAAACTGATACATTTCATTAAATTCTCAAGTCTTTGGTTTTCACTTCATTAGATTCCATTATCAAAATTACCAGGAAATATGTTAAAGGTTTAAAAATGATATCTCTAATAATGGCACAGGTCTTTTTCTTCTTTCTAAATGTAAAATACTATTTTAAATGAACCATAGCATGAGTTTGGTTGCCAGTTTTAATCCCCACATCTGGGAATCATCCCAAGATTACACACTTCCTGTCTGTAGGAGGGAGCATTCTTCTTACGAGAATCAACAATAGTGATTTGATGCGATAATAAAGAGAGGCACCCAAGTGCGTCTGTGTGATAAAATACGGGATCAGGGATGTGGATGTCTTGAGTCTTTAATGTATGAAGTTAATTAAATCTCCAAACTTTAATTTCTTCTCTTCTTTTTATAACTATGCCTGGCCTAAAGTCTAAATGAAACAAAGCAAAACAAAACAAAAGATTTGAAATATGGGAAGTGGGGTGTGGTGCCATATGGCTGCCCAAACAGAATTACCCAAACACTTCAAAAACAAGCAGGGCACGTTCCTTCCTCCACTCAGGAACCATATGTGAGCCTCACACATTGTGAAGCTCCTTGGAAGTTGATTCATACTGACTCTGTCTTTGGGCCTTCAGTGCTCTGTGTGTGTGTGTGTGTGTGTGTGTGTGTGTGTGTGTGTGTGAACAAAAGCCATGAATATTTTCTATTTCACAATATCCATCCTACATTCTAGAACTCATTAACATCTTCATTTTCTCATACCAGAGAACAGATATGATATGTGTGGTAGGATATTTTGAAACAGAAAATATTCAAAGGGAAATGTGGTAGAGGGGTGAGTAATAGGAGTGAAGGAAAACTGTGATGGTAATAAAAAAAAGGTAAATAAAGCTTATGTATTTCGGGGGTGAGGGGTGGTAGGGTAGGTAGAGGAATGGGAAAAAATGAGAATTAAATTGTGTCATATACTGGTACAAACTCCCAATATTGAGTGTGATCATGATATTAAATAAATAAATTACATATATACGTATATACATGGGACAGAAAACTCCAGAAAAGAAAAGCCATGAAACCATTGAAAGGGGCTATACTGAGGTCATTCCAGGGTCTCATTTTAGCATTGCAAATGTAGAATGATTGATTTTTGAAGTGAAAGGACTTTCTGAAGATAAAAAGATACATGGTATAAAGCATTGCCATTAATACGCAGTCCTGTTTTTGGCATTGGCTTGCAGTGGCTGAAAGAAAATTAAAGTGATATATTCCTGTCCTAATGTTGTTTATCATTGGAGGACAATTTTGGTTATTACAAATACAGACACTTTTATAAAATCAAGAGGATAAATTGATTTACTAAGTAAAGAAAATGAACTATACAGAAAATGTTAGTAGAATGTGGTTAGAGGTTCTTGGTGGATCCTTGACTCCTAACCTTTTGAACTCAGCCTTTCATTTTCTCTGTGCACAGCCTATAATTGCTCATGTTTTCCTGCTGACTTCTATCACAACAACTCCTTTGACCCTTCACTTTGAAGTTACCTATTTGGCTCATTTAAAACATATATATTGCCTTAGGGCTAGGAAACTGTGGCATTTGTGGGATTATATATGCAATATATAAACTAAATACATAAAATTTAATTGCAAATTTAATATAAAGCATAGGAAGGAAAAATCCCAAGCAGAATTTATTAGACTTTAGATCAAAAACTTGTTTGGAGGCCTAGAAATGAACCTGATGAGGCTGAGAAGGAGACAAACTTCAGAAATTTAAAATTATCCTGAGTCAGGTCTTGGGTCCAGTCTGCTTGATATGATTGATTTTCAGTGAAATAATTATGTTGAACTGTTTAATGAGACATTTAAAAAGTCCTGTTAATGAGTGACTCATCAGTTCAATAAATAGTTTTGAATATTTAGAACCAGTTAGGAAATCAATTTGGTAAATATTTTAGTGACTACTCTCCAGGCAATTTGAACAGAGTAAGAATACTGGTAATCTACTTTTGGGAACTTTTTAGTCACTTTTGGGAGTTTTTATTGTTGATGCTAATTTTCTTTTCCAAATTGGTTGCCTGTTGACAGCCTTCTCACAGTAGCCTCTGCTGTCTTGTACTTGTGAGCTGCCGTGACTGCTCAGCACAGCCTGACCCTACACTGCTGGTAGCGGGAGTGAGGCCATCTGTGGTGTGGCAGAAGCAAGTACGACTTGAGGTCATTTATGAGCAGCCTTGAAGGCCAGAAGCAGACTTTTTTCTCCTTGTCTGTTTTTAAGTCCCACGTTGAAAATCAAAATATGCAACTGTCAAAGTAGCTCAACAGCTAACTCATCTATAGTTCATTTCAATTGATTGTAAAGTTCATGAAGATGCACTTCTCCCAGTGTCCATACTGCTTTTATGTGTCAGTACAAATCAGTGTGTGTCAGACAAGTGGGCCAGGCTCCCAAGGCGAAGCAGTGCAAGGCTGTCTCAGAAGTTATCAGAACAGACTTGCCCTTTGGTGGAAAGGCACTGGGACAGAATAATGTCTCTGCCTGAAGACAAGCACTCAAATGATGTCAGCCACGCCTGAAGAGGCGATTAAGTCTTCTTCCATTTAAACAAATGGAGCAACAGATTCTAATGGCAAAGCCAAGGTGCTTTTTACCATTCTACTGTACTTCACTGATACATGTGCTTCAGACTTTTTAAAATTACTTACTGAACTGGGCTTGGTGGCTCATGCCTGTAATCCCAGCACTTGGGAGGTAGAGGCAGGAGGATTGCTGAGTTCGAAGCTCGCCTGGACTACATAGTGACCTCAGGACCATCCTGAACTACAAAGCGAGACTCTGTCTCAAAAAAAAAAAAAAGAATACTTACCCATGTGACTACTTGATTGCTTTTTAAAATTATATGTTTGTATGTTAACAGTATTTTGGAAAATTCATATAAAACAAATAGTGATGTTACATGACTGTGATGAGCCCATAAGAATCAAGTGATATACTAAGCATGATTTCTAGGCCACAAACCAAAGGATCAACATGTTGGAGAATAACAATCAGGACAGGTTGTAGATAACACTGTAGGAGTGTTACCTAGATTGATAAATTAATTCATAAGTTTAATGTCTAATAATATCATCCATCTCAATTCATCTTAGGAGTTCTTACTTGAAAATGATGGTTATTGCTTATTTAGTCAAAAGAAATACCAAGTGCATTTCTCAAGCATTGGCCATGATTTAGGAACTTTAACAATAGGACACATGTACTGTGGGAGTCCTCTTCCTTCTAAAGTTGCAGTAATTTCTTCTAGCCTTGTCTAAGTTTACAACATCTTAGAATTCAAGGGACATATTTTTTTGTTATTTTTAATTACCTCAAAAATACATAAGAGTTAAAAATGCCAGATACAAATGTGTAAAAATAAAGATGCTAGAAATGATATATGATGAGAGATATAAATCTTAAAGGCCTCTTGGTTTTTCCATTGGCCAGTTATTCCCATATGGCATGGGGACCCAGTGCTGGGTTTGAAGCTCACCAGTCTTTGTGACTACTTTCCAGTCAACAGTTCAGTACACACAGAGTGAACCAGGCCTTTAGAACTGCATGTGGGTATTTGTACAGGTATAGACTTCTAGATTTACTGTGAATATACTTGGAATTCTTCTAGTAAAATGTTTAATTTTCTGTTTATCTTTTCTACAATCAGTTTTGCTCAGTAGAGGAGAACACCACTCGGAAATGAATGATAGTTTTGCCTTTTAACATAGATTTGAGAGTTGGCTAGTGACCTCCTTTATTAGAATTGCTGAGTGAGGGATATGAATAAATCAACTGTACAATTTAACAAGTAATTAATGAAGTCATAATTATGTTGGACAAAGCTTCCTTCCTTGTCCCATTGCTATTGGAGGAGGCTATATTTCAGAGTATGCAGTGCGTATTAAACTCTGTCTCTGTTCTGTGAATCTTGTCTTTCTCCAGGGTTTTTCTAGAGCAGGGTTAGCTTTCATTGACTCAATTGCTCAAATGAGAAGCATGGATGAGAATTCTAAAGCTTCTCAACCCCCAAACTTGTCCTGAATCCACCTACTTCTCATCATCCTCACTGTCATTGGCAGATTTCTAGTTTCCATATATTATTTTTAATTCTCTCTGATCCCCTTGTTATAAAGCAGACAGGATTTTTCAAACCATAACATCACGTAAAATGCTGGAATGATTATTTCATTGTATGTGGGATAAGCATACAGTATAACACGCAACATGGCTTTTTAGGCTCCATACAGTCTGGTGCCTACATGCTTTTCTATGTTTGTCTTAAGCCATCCACCCCTTTGATTACCCTCTTTCAGAAACACTGTTGTTAATATAGTTCTTTAAAAAGCATGTTAGTGTAGGGCTGGGGATTTAGCTCAAGTGGTACCATGCCAACTTTGGATGCACAAGGGCCTGAGTTCAACCCCCAGTACCGCGCGCGCGCGCGCGCGCGCACACACACACACACACACACACACACACACACAGTATGTTAACGTAGCTCTTTTCCTCCTAATAATTCTTATGCTTGTTCCTTCTCCCTACTTGTCTGCTCATCCTTTAAAGTTCCTAGTTAAATGTTATTTCTTCAGCGAAAGCATCCCTGAAGGACCAGTGGAAACTAGATGTGTTCTGTTGCTGTTTCCAAGTGTGCATAGGGTTAGTTTAACAGGCCCACAGTGTTCAAATCTTGCACATTGCCAAGAAAGCTCTGGCTTTGGAACACTCCCCTAGAAGGCAACCCCTAAGCCCTTGGAGTATGACATCTGATGTGGGATTCTGTTGTGCTCAACATCTTTGGTTGAATGGTGTCATTTTTATTAGAAAGCTCACACTAACAATGTGATTGGTGGTGAATGGCTGTCTTGGTTAAGGCAGCTAATGCCTGATGGAGGAGCTGAACACCTTTGTATCCACCCCCACTGGCAGCCTGGGCCCTGAGACTCAGCTGGGGGTCCCAGTCCCAACAGGCTGTGACTCATCACTGCAAGGAGAGCAACTGTACTCTCACTAGAGCTTGTACCTGCTTCCTCTGGGACTTTGTCTATGTTTCCTTTCCCTTGGCTGATTTTAATCTACAGTTTCCTCTGTAATAAACCATATCTGTGCATATAGCCACTTTTTTGAGCCCTGTAAATCCTGCTAGTGAATTATTGAACTTTATTTCCTTCCTTCCAAATAATTATTTCCATATATATGTATATATATACATATATGGAAATATATATAGTATATATAGTATAAATATATTTATATATAAATATAAATTTATATAAATATAAATATATATTATAAATATATAGAGTATATTCAATAAATATTTTGGAATATAGTATAGTAGGACTCTAGTATATAGGAATATAGTAGATATTCAATAAATATTTTGGAAATAAAAATTAAATGTACCCTGGAAAAAGCACAAGTGAATATGATTAAGTCAAAGAACCCCATTTGAAAAAACCATATGCTTTCTGATTACAACTAGATGATACTATGGCAGAGGCAGAAGTATGGAGACAATGGAAAGATGAGCACTTGTCAGAGATTGGGAAGAAGGGAGTAGTAAAGAGGTTGCCTTAGGACGGTGGAAAAACTTTCCAAGGCCTGTTGCTGAGGGGGACACGAGCCACTGACTTCTGTGGGGATTCATAGGGTGCTGGGCACTGTGAGTCGTGCCGTGCACAGTACAGACTGAATGGTGACGCATTGGTGCACATCCATCAGTTGGTCCACAGCTCATGTGCCTGTCTGCTGAGGACACAACGTGGGGATAGCAGCGCACCTGAGGTGTGTGATGCTTTCTACATCTGTGGAACCTAAACCAGTCTAAAATTTAAGTCTATTAAAAGTTAAATGTACAGTATTTGGTAGAAAATACAAAGCTCTAATGAATTTTTTAAAAAATTGATAGTTTTGCTTTTTTTTTCAATTTTGTGAAAAAATAAAATGCAGTTCCACCACAAAAGAATAAGAAAATAATAATTAATCTATAATGCATTGCTATCCTTAGTTACTCAGAGCATGAGATATAGATGCAAAAGCTTCTTTAAAAAAGAGGCAAGTAATAGCACAAAACTAATTGCCTTGTAATCTTATTTCAGCCTTCAACTGTTATAATTTAGCCTTAGTAAATAATTACATGTATAAATATCCATAGGTATTTAAAATAATTTCACTAGTGCACACTTCAATACATAATGATGACATTCATTTTGGGGAACTGGTACAAGTAAATAATACATCTCAGTTCTTTTTTCCCTCCTTTTCCTCCTGTCCTCTTTCTTTGCCAGCATCAGATTCATTTATTATCTTGTAAGTCCTTATAAAGTTAATCATCATACCTACAAATTAGTAACTAGACTAACAGAACAAAAACAAAATGCGTAAGACAATTACACTAAATCAAAGTATACTTTTAGATAATTTTCCATGCTAGGTTACAATGACTTTTTTCTCTGTCTTTTTTTCCTATTATTTGTCTTTAATTTTTTTTTAAGACAAGGTCTAGTTTCGTAGTTCAGGCTGGCCCTGAGCTAACTATGTAGCCCAGACAAGCCTCGAACTTAGCAGTCCTCCTGCCTCTGCCTCCCGAGTGCTGGGATTATAGGCATGAGCCACCACACCCAACTATTTGTCTTTAATTTTGCACTTTATATATTGAGTTTCTCACATTAGAAAAAACATGAAATATTTCAGCTTGTGTATCCAAAATATGAAGTCACCAGATTTCTGATGGTTTTACAGATCTGTGGAGCTTCTATTGTTTTCACTGAGATTTTAGAGATGACATTTTCTTGTTACATTTATATAAAATTTGTAAAACAATCTTTAAGTTTGATAAAGAGGGTTTTAACAGGGATTGATGCAATGTAAGAGAAAAACATTGTAAGAAGAGTTGTTCTGTTAACTTAAGAAAATGAAAGGAAGCAGTAAGGGACAAGCTGTCACTGGAAGGAGAATTCTACAGCGGCAAAGTGCATAATTAATTAAAGGACTTTGTAACTTGCTCTTGACCTACATTTTAAACTGCAGAGAGCCAGAAAGCCAGGACTAGATATGAAATGGAACAGACAATAGCTTGATTTATAAATAGAATAGGAGTAATGAAAAATTAAATTAGAAGTTTCAAAAATATCTGCTGTAGTGATGCTTAAGAAGTGATGTCCCAGTGTTTTCCACATGCCCTTGAATTTATTTCTGTGTCTCGAGCAACTTGAAGTCATTCCTTGATTTCATTCTATCCTACAGTATGTGGCTCATGGAAACTGCTGTGGGAGGAAGCAGGGGGAAGAAGCTCAGGGTTGCTACTAGAAGTCATTTGTGATAGGAGGCTGGCCACGGCGGGTGAGTCCATGAATGCTAAGTGTACCCAGAGCTGGAGTCTCAGACTGACAACTGTTTGTTGAGTGAGAGAGCCAGCAGCTGGGAAATGTTTGTGTGGTAGTGGGTGGCATCTGGGCAGGTTCATTTTTAGGAGCTCTTTGTAATGTTTCTATGGCATTTATTCTCAGTCTAATTGTATTCTTATTAACACGCAACCTATCACTGAAGAAAATATCTTAGTTTAGTTTTCACTAAAAATTGGATCTCGTTACTGTTGCTCCCCAGAGGGTAAAGTGAGTGAAAAGGGCTTGTGGATTTGGCTGCTGATCTGCTCACCACTGTCACTCCATAAACAGAATGTATATCATGTGAGACACAATTTGCTAGAGGTTGTTGGGGCTTCTTTGAGCATGTTTTTATATGATTATGATGATCACTTAAGGAATGTAAGAGAAACTCAATAGATGTGAAGGATAAAAATCAGTTTCCAACAGATAAGGATTCTATGAACTATTCCCCAACTTTTTTTTTTTTTGAGACAGGGTCTTGCTTTGTAGTTCAGGCTGGCCCTCAGCTCACTATGTACCCCAGACAAGCCTCAGACTCAGCAATCCTCCTGCCTCTGCCTCCTGAGTTCTGGGATTACAGGCATGAGCCATTATGTCCGGCACTGTGGTATGTGGTATTGATGGCTGGTGGGCATGAATCACCATGCCCAGCATTGTATGTGGTTACCGGGATCAAACTCAGGGCCTTGCACTTGCGAGGCAGGTGCTGGAACCACTGAGCTAAATCTCTGGCCCTCCCAATATTTTAAGAGGTGATGTTTCTGTGAAGCTTCTGGCCCTGTTATCAGTTCCTCAGTACAGTCTTGTATTCAACCAAGACTGTAGGACTTAGGAAGAGTTTTCCCACTAACCTTAATCTCCTAAAATCCACTTGTCTTCTTTCCCACCATTCTATGTAAGAAATAGCTTATTCCTTACTATAAACCTTCATGTAGTTAATAGTGTTAGTGAAAAAAAATCTTTCCTTTGGTTAAAGCAGTTACCAAGTCATTTTTCAGCCTTCCTCCCCAGGGTTGGTAATCCAATTATGTTAACTTTATACTATAATTAAACCAAAGCTTGCTTTAAAACAGTTTAATCATGTTACTGAAATATCCCCCAATTAAACCAGGTGCCTGGCAAGGGCAGCTGTGGTTACTGGCCTTGTGAAAGCTAAAGAGGTTTCCTATTATGTGCTATTCTGTGCTATAAACCTCCATCTGGCAGGGACCTGGAGTTAGCAAACAAATTAATATGGTGCAGTCACCACCACTGGCTCTCGGTACGGCTTGACAGGCGAATGGGTCTCTCAGCACAGACCCAAGTCATGTCCTATGGATAAAACATCCCCAGTGGAGGACACTCAGTGTTTTTGCTATAATATTCTAGGACGGAAATCAGCTTCCCAATCAAACAAGTTGGAGTTTGTTGCTTTCCCAGGGAGTGTGGGGAACAGTCTTAGACTCACTAGACAAATGATCTTGTCTGTACTTCACTTCCACGTCTGGTGCCCTCTGCTGGGAGGGAGAGTGGTGGTCCCATTACTTTATCCTTGACCATGATCAAGGTATACACTGCCATCAGTAACTTGTTCTGTGGTTAAAGTTTGCATAGGTTTTACTTTAAAAATCATAGGCAGAGTTTAATATGTTCTCTAGGTAACTAAGTAGCCTCATGTACATCAGTCTTCTTTATCTACTGTTTCATTCTGTTATCTAAACCTTAAAATAGGGAAGGTGACCAGCTGTCGTGGTGGTGTATACCTGTAATTCTGGCACTCAGGAGGCTCAAGCAGGAGGATCAGTGCAAGAACAAGGCCAGTTTGAACTACATAGAGAGATCAAGTTTTAAACCCCACCTCACCCCCCAAAAAACAAAAAAGGATTGGGAAGAGGGAAGTTATTCATCAATAAGTTTGGTGGCCACAAATATCTTCTTTTGACTGGAATATGACGTAGATCCTGAATGTGAATCAGAAGCTATGTAAGCTCACAGTTCCAACTCTTTTAAAAAAAAATTTTATCTTTATTGGTACACTGTAAATACACATCATATGATCACACTTGGTATTGGGAATTTGCACTGGTATGTGACACAATTTAATTCTCATTTTTTCCCATTCCCCTACCCACCCCCAACCCCACCCCTAAATACATACGTTTTATTTCCCTTTTTTATTACCATCATGTTTCTTCTTTACTCCTCATTACTCACACCTCCACCACATTACCCTTTGAATATTTTCTATTTCACAATAACCATCACACGTTCTAGAACTCATTAACATCTTTCTAGGCTGTCATCTCAGTAGCTTGATAACCTGAAGGTCTATACAAGGGTGAGCCAAGAGCGGTGTCCAGAGCACAACATTTAAGAAGGCCTCATTGTCAGTGTCCTCCGGACTCTCGCTCACCCCTTAGCTGGGCTCTCCCAAGTGGCTTTTACAGATTCAGCATGCAGTGGAGATGCAGCATTTTAGAGTGTGTTTGGAGGAGGCCAGCACAGGTTTCCTGCAGCACTAGGTGGCCTGATCTTTGTGGCAGTGGAAAATATTCTTCATGCCCAGGGGAGGGGTTGTGGGCATCTGTGGTTAAAGCAGCCTCTCCAGTCTGGTTCCTTGATGTTGTCCCTCTTCTTTGACTTTTCATAATGTGATGGACTGAGTTTTATTTCCACTAAATTTATGCTGAAGCCATAATCCTGATCAGAATGTGAGCATATTTCCAGATACTGCTCTTAAAAGCGGTCAGGTTAAATGAGGCCTTATGAGCAGGCAGTAATGCATCATTATTGGTTTCCTTGAAGGAAGGAGAGACCTCAGGGATGTGAAAACAGAGGAAAGGCTGTGTGAGGACATTGTGAGAAGTGGCCATCTCTAGCCACAAAGCAGAGAGGACTTGAACAAAACCAAACTGTCAAACACCGGGTGCTTTCAGCCTCTGGAAGTGATAGAGAATACATTTCTGTGCTTAAGGCCCTTAGACTGTGGTGTTCTGTGTGGCAATTCTGTAAGTGAATACAGTTGATTGGATGGCAGTGCTATTCCAAGAAATTTCCAGTATAGAGCATGAAAACTTCTCCTTCCTACTTCTGACTATAAACTCCCAAGTACTAGCTTAAGGATATTTAGTTTGTGTTGTTGTCTTCTTGTCTAACTTCAAAGACTTATTTTTAGGTTAAGAAATCCCCTTTGAGTTAAAATTAGAATTTGAGGCAAACCTAAGAAAGATCTCTAGAGGTTCTAAGAATAGAATTGAAATTTTTCAATGGATCAGTACATTATTCAAGCTCAAGGCTAACAAGTTTCTGCTATTCTTATCCACAGTTAAGAAAAAAATTGACTCAATGTCATTCTTGAATGGCAGATTAACACTTTCTTAAAACCAGAAAACCAGCTAATTTCACAATGTAGGTATAATGCTTGGAACCATTTATGTGTCTTCCCAGTCCTTTCACTTTATGTAGGGTGAAACCACACTTTTGCTTTTAAATACACACATGTATGTATATTCACACACATAGTATGTAGACTCCAACAACAATAAAGAACTTAAGAGTAGACCAAAGGACACCTTTTTAAAGAAGCAGCAACACGTAAAAGTCAGAAGTTTGACGGTGTTGAGAGCCAGAGTTATATAGAGAAACCTGAAGCCTGTAGTGACTGGTCTCCTAGAATTGAAGTCGCTATCAAGTGGCTCAACTGTCCATACTACAAAAGGAGGGCGTTGGGTGAGAGGCCCTCAATTCTGTTGTGGAAATATCCTAAAACAGAAAAATAGTTGAAAAATCACATTATTTGATCTTCTTTTTTCTAGTTGGGTTAAAAACAAACTCAAAGTGAAACTTTCTAACCTGGCAAAGACCCCAGCAGCATTTCCCAGTAATCTGCATTCATTGTGTGAAATGTAAACTCCAACCCTGTAGGTCAGGAAGGACAGTGAGGGAGATCAAAGCGAGCTGCAGAGCAGACTCCTCCCCCACTGTCTGGGGGCATCAGGCCCCTGCCTCAGAGCACAGGGTGGAGCGTGACGTGTTGCCACCCAGACTTGCCAGATCTCCGGGTTTTAAGAGGAAGGCAAATATACAGATTTTAATATGAAATTTCTAAATTTGAGTGTTGGAAATCAATACATTTTTGGGGATTGTGTGTAGGGCAAATAAACATATGCTACCATTCTTTAATATTCTTGTGTTTTTCAAAGCAGAAACTATGCAAACATTGAGTGGTCGTGGGTTGGTGATGTCTAGGTTTCTAAAACAAGTCCCCCCAAACCAAACAGATCTTCGGGGGCTCCTCCTCAGGGCTGCAAACCTACGTGGGGGTTTCTCTTTTATTTTACTTAAGACTTCATTTGAACACAAGGCTAACTGAGTAAATATACATAAATTATTTAGAGCAGTACTGGACAGAAAGCAAGTTCTATTTAAGTGCTAGCTTCTTTTATTAATTAAGGGTCTCTAAGATATTTTTGTAGGAACCTTGAGTTACTGTCCTAATTATTCTATCATGTTGCTCTGAAGAAAAATTATCCTCCAATTTTGTGAAACTCAAAAGCATTTTAACACATCTTTAATGATTTTATGATGTTCAGAAATAGCTGCACTTTATATAAGGTTTTCATGTGCAAAAAAAATCCAGAGAGAAATCATTTACTAGTTTGCAATCTTACTCGTGCTACTTATGCGTTTAGATTTTTAAAAATGCAGTTTCATTTCTTATCTAGGTTGCTCACAGCTGGGCTGACTTGGGATTTTACCTTTGGATCTGAGTATACAAATACTTTCATCAACATTCTATTTCCTGGAGGTATGCTAATTCTCATGAATCATCACAGGAATTGTGGTGAATGTTTAGTGGTTATGACTGAATCATTCCTCTGAAAATGCTCTAGCGTCTGTGTTAGAAGCTACACACCTTGATGATTCTCTCACATGTGGGTCTCTGACCTACCTCGCCAGTCAGACACTTCAGCCATGAAGAATATTTCATTTTCTTTTATTATTTCTTCTGCCCCCCCCCAATGTCTATTACATGTCTTTGATTGTCAAACTCTCTTTCATTGTGCTATGCTGTTTTATTTACTTGTTCACTTTTCATGGTGCTGGGGATCAAATCCAGGGCTCAGAGGTGATAAGGGTAATCTACCTAATGAACTACATCCTTCATGCTTCCTGTAGTAAATCATTTGCACCTTCACTGTTACAATTATTCTGCACCAGTCCTGTTCTTTTTCTCCTTTAAGTCTTCTCAGTAGTTTTTTATTGGACTTCTGAAGACACTGTCTTCTTCTTCTTCTTTTTTTTTTTTTCAACAAGGTCTCACTTTGTACTTCAGGCTGGCCCTGAGCTCACTATGTAGTCCAGGCAAGCCTCAAACTCAGCAGTCCTCCTGCCTCTGCTTCCTGAGTGCTGGGATTACAGGGATGAGCCACTATGCCCAGAAATGTGGTATGTGGTACTGATTGCTGGTGGGTGTGAGTCACCATGCCCAGTATTGTTGTATGTGGTTACCGGGGATTGAACCAGGGACCTTGTGCTTGCTAGTCAGGCCCTGGAACCACTGAGCTAAATCTTCAGCCTGACACTAAGTCTTTATCATGTGTGTTTGCATAATTCCTGTAACTCCATGCTATGCCTTTATGATAGTTTGTAGATAATCCAGTACTTTGTGAACTATTACAGCACAGATAATTAAGTTATGAGCATTCCTGGGTCTTGACTTCAAGCACTGAATCTTGGCACTTATGTATTCAGAAGCATAAAGCCTTTCTGTAACCTCAGATTGCAGTATCATCTTTGAGCTTTTTTAAAAATAGCATTTGAGCTCAACACTCAAATGGCATTGAATGAACCATTTCTATCCATTATCTCATCAGTTTAACATCCATTTTTAAATTTTATAGTTGATGCCTTTTTGTAGCTTTATGACAGTGTTCCCAATGATAGGTTGAGTCCTTGGTTAGCTTAGACTGTTTCATACAATTTAAATTGTAAATATGCATTCTTTAACATTGGTAGGGTTTCCCATAGATGTCTTTGTAAACTGACCTGAGCATACAGGAGACCCTTACAGTCACAGAATGACTCTCAAGGGTTGACTGTCTGGTGTCACTGAGGGATCTCAGATGATAGGTGAAGACAGGCATCCTTAGCACCAGTGTGCATGTCAAGGTGAGCTGGGTCTTCTGGTGTGCTACTTAGAAGCTTATACATTCCTTTTCATCAGATTGAACTCATTCATGTCTGTTATCCCTGTGTAATTATTACTAGTTAACCCTTCTACCCTTGAAAGTGCCCTAACTTATATAATGAGTTATGTAAACTCTACTCATAATATATTTATTTATTATGGAATATCAGAAGAGGACTAGAGATCTGTGAATGGATAAAGGATTGAAAACTCGATTGCAGTGAAGAGGAGACTTACTCCTTCAGTCTGACTTCTTCACTGCTATGCAATAGCCTTTAATAAGAGGTCCTTCAAAGAGAGTATGTCCTTAACTTCTAGGGTATCTTGATGTTGCCATAAGGGCTGTGGTGAAGCATGTGGTAGCTGGTGGGTGATGGGTGCACAGGTTGGTACTGTTCCTGGTTATACAGCTGTTGATTGTCTTTCATGATGGGGTTGGTACAGCACATGTATCTCAGAAACCATCTTCAACAGGAAGTCATGGTAACTACGGGACTCACTTCACTGGTCACTGTTTCAGAAGACAAATCTTTAAAAATGGTCTGGATGCTAAAGCATAATAACCTGGATGTCATTTTGGGGTAACAGAAGCAATGGAGAAATTAGAGTTATTGATCATATGTCCTGAGTGTTCTCAACAGACTCAATAGCAATGGGTAAAAGTGTGGCCATTACACTGAGGCCTGGAAATCCTTCCATCCACCACTAGATGAACTCCTCTTGTCTTTAAAACTCAGGTCCCTGTTTGTAAAACAGAGATAACATGAAGGAGACAGTATTTACTTCACAGAGTTTTAGGAAGTGAGTGTAACATAATGCAGACTGAATATCTGTCACCATGTTTGTTCTGTAGGTTGTTGACTTTGAAGACCCAGCTGGCTCTGGAGACATTGCTTCTCTTAGGACCAGCCAGTTCCTTGAGATGTCACCCTGTCCCTTTCATGTAGAAGTGGATCAGTCCAGGGACCACCACTGTGGGACTTAGGGCTGTCACATTCAGCTTTCCTGCTCTTCTGTTCTAACACATCTCAGGGCCAGGATCTTGGAACTCAGAACAGTTGCTGAACCCCAGACCTTGCTAAGTGGTTCACATCAGCCACTCTTAAATTTGCTCAACCGGGCCGGAGATTTGGCTCAGTGGTTCCGGCGCCTGCCCTACAAACGCAAGGTCCTGAGTTCGATCACCGGTACCACATACAATGCTGGGCGTTGTGACTCACTCCCACCAGCAATCAATACCACATACCACAGTGCCGGGTGTGGTGGCTCATGCCTGTAACCCCAGCACTCTGGAGGCAGAGACAGGAGGACTGCTGAGTTCGAGGCTTGCCTGGGCTACATAGTGAGCTCAGGGCCAGCCTGAACTGCAAAGCGAGACCCTGTCTAAAAAAAAAAAAAATAATGAAAAAAATTTGCTCAACCTACTGTTCTGTTCCTTCCCTTGGAAACTGCAGGAAGGGAGGGGCCCCCACTCCAAGCTCCTCTGCCTTGGTGTAGAGCCACGAGCCCTCCTGTGTAGGCTCTGCTTCTGCAGGCTGTGAATGCAAACCATCTTCACAGTAGCAATCATCCTTCTATTTCTCATCCTTATCATACTGAGTTATAAAAGGATCTATATTTTAGATCAGTATTGTTGATGTTGTTGTTATAGTAATGGGATTCAAAACTGATTAATTTTAGTAGTTAGTGTGGACATTAGTATTTTCCTATAGATAATTACTTGGAACAGAAAAATATATTAATACATGGATTTTTGCTTGGAAAGTTGGAGGCTTAAGAAGATAGGATACTTGAATTCTATATTTAATGTTATAATTACATTTTACATGGGAAAATTGTACAACATTTTGATATCACAGATTCCTTTTTTAAAAAATAAACCACAGCAAGGATGGTAAAACTGAAATTGTTAGATGGATAAAATGACAATATACAGGAAAGAGTGTTGCATATAGACCATGCAGTGTATTACTATGTTATATAGAGAAATTAGTGACACAACTTGACAAAGGAGAAAAAGAAACCACCCTATTTCCATGGTGTGTATCTGACATTTTATGCACAAAAGATAGTGAGGCGAAGTTAATACAGAGATCATATCTAGGGAAAGATGGGTTAGGTGATAAATGAACAATGGATGTGATGAATTATGTATGATTTTAAATTAGTTAATGAAACAGCTTCATATGAAATGAAAATGAAGTATTTCTGGTTCTGTTCTGAGCTGTATGCGGAACTAAATCACTGTGCTGGAATTCCCACTGACAGTCGCAGTGGTGTAAATCTTCTCCATGGCTTGTGCAGTGTCTTCCCTAACAAGGGGGGAGGAAAGGGGATGTTTGCCAGTGCTGGAATACGGATGTACAGCTGTGGCTGGAGAAGAGATTAAAATCTGGAGGAGGAGATTGCAGACCAGATGAAGATCTTCAGCACCACTACTTACCGCTCTGTCTCCATGAAGCCCTGAGCTCAGGGCTCCTTTTTTTCCCCTGGCCTATCTGACTGACACCTTCTAGCTAGTTTCCCATTTCTTGTACTTTTTCATTGTTTCTTTAATCATCTAGCCTTTCAGCTTCAGTGTGTCTTGTTTTCCCTGGTCTGTGCCAACTAGAACAGCTGGTGGTGATAAGCTGTTGGTCTGCGTTGGAGGCTGGAGGATGGAGGATGAGGTAAGGTCCAGTCCACTTTCCGTGTGGAGCCCATCTGTCTTCAGGCCAGAGGTGAGGTGTACATGCACCAGTTCCCCACAATGGATGCCTTGTGTATTGCAAACATGGACTAATGAAAAGGAAGGAATGATAGAAGCAGAACTGAAGCCAGTTCTTTTTTCAAGCACCTAATAAATACGTGTCAAGTGTGTCACTTGGTTTAACTCAAGTGTCACTAACCAGGTGATATAGGCTCACAGCTCTCATACTCAGTGATGACCCAGCCGGAAAGAGAGCAGCGTCACCTCACTCTAAAGCTTTGTGCTACGCCAGCAGTTACTCCATGGATGTTCGCCTGGTCACACTGAGTCACGGGCTAGAAAAGAGCAAGTGCACCAGAAACATGTAACATCTTGAGCTGAAAGGAGCTGATCTATGTAAGGATTTATTTTCACAGGTGGGAGCAGAACAGTTTCATTTGGCACCTTGTATCTGGTCTGGATCCCTTTCCTGACCTTCCTACAGGCTGAAAACAAAGCACTGCTACTCCTAGTAAGAAACCTGTGCGAAGGGGTCAAACACATGACACTCATCATATTTTTTCATGTTTTACAGGAATAGTGTTTATCTTTGCACAGCTCATAGGCTGGGAAAAATCTTAGTTGTGCCTTTGATTTTCTGGCACCTTCTTTGCGAACTAATTTTTTTTTAACTTAAAGTGATAATCTACAAATAGCAGTTCCTGCAGCACAAATTTTCTGAATCATGCATTTCTGGTTAGGAGAGGTATTGCTGGCTACCCTTCCTGTCTGTACAATGCCTCACAGCAGGGGGGCGTGGTCATGCCATGCTTTTCCTATACTTCTCACACTCTGCGTAGCATGTGCATAAGAGATGCTCAATATATACTGATTACTTGAGCTCATAGCTGGAAAATCCCCTGATTTCATCATTTGATATGCCCGAAGTATTCATTTGAGATAGACAATGAATGTCACATCATGGCTCATTCGTAACTCTTCCCTAGCATCATTGCATAAGTAACTGCACTAGAAGCAGCTTCTCAATCAACTAGCATTTTCGAGTTTATTCTAGTAGAGATGTTGAGAGTGGAATGAAAGAATTAAAATATTTGTGTTTGATGATCAGAAATTTCAAACTACTTAGCTCCTTGTGTCTTCTTTGTCTCAACAGTGCATTTTTCAGCTAGTTGAGGTGATGCAAGGTTGTAATCCCTGCACGGGTGCTGGTGTGTGAGGATCACAGGGCAAGTCCTGCTTGGACAACGTGCAAAGCAGCTGTTTAAAAACATATATAACCATAGACATACAGTATGTGTGCGTATGAAGCTGTAATATATAATACATTATATAATATGCAATGCATTAATATTCATCACATTAAAATCAATGCTTAATTATATATCGACAAATATATCATGCACTGTATTATATAATATTGATAATTATATACAATATACATTTATTTATATATTATATATTTATATGGTTTATGTTTATATATTCTGTTATAAATAATATATAATTATAAATTTATATACATTATATTTATGTAATAAATTATGTAATTCAAAAATAATGTGTAAATGTGTATATAGTATATGTAATATGTATATAAGTATATGCTTGCATATATATATCAAATACTTATATATAAAATATATATCTATATAATACTTGTATGTATAAAAATATCCATCTACCATCTATCTATCTATCTATCTATCTATCTATCTATCTATCTATCTACCTATCATCTATCTATCTGTCTATCTAGAGTGAACTGGGGACATAGCTCAGTAGTGGAGCACCCTGAGGTATAATCCCCGCTACTGGGGGAAAAAGAGGTGTGTTCTACGTGTTAATGCTCTTAGATCAAGTACGTATGTCTTCAACTACTTGGGAGTATGATAGTCTAAAAATTCATCCAATCCTCTGAAAGCTTTGTTGTTTTTATGTACATGGGCAGAAAGAAAATGCAGAAAATCTGAAGAAAAAGTTATTTGGTTTTCTTACCTTTTCTCTACCAGCGTATGAAATCAGGCAAAGGCTTTTTGAAACCAAATCAAAGTCATGTGATCATTATTAAAATTATTAAAATTCAGTTTAATAATCACTCAGTATATTTTCCATTAGGTCAGTGAATTCAGGGGAAAGTTTCTGTGGAGTTAAAACACTGCTATTGTTAAATTGTTCCCTTGAATTTAGCAGATGGTAATATATGATTTTCACAGAGCTTTCTAAGTGAGATGTGGTGGGGCAGGAGCTGGTCTTCTCTCTCTGGTTTATTGCTTATGTGCTTTGCATATTTTTCCCCTCTGTCTGTAATAAACACCTATTAACCAGTTCTCCTTCACACTCTGATAAAGGAAAATAATTGAACTCATTCAAAAATTAATAGGATATAAACTCTGACCAGGTCTCTACATTTGTCACCTTCTTATATCCTGAGTTAGAAACTTTTGTGCAATGTTCTGACAGTCATACAATGTGAGACTGTACTACTTCACTTTGAGATTATTTCCTTAAAGTCATCTATTAGAAACTTCTGGAAACATACCTCTGAGTATTATGTGTTCACATCGCATGTGTATTATTAATTTTTGAAATTTTTACCTCAGAAATGATTACATTTATCACACAATGATAAAAATATTTGCTCTTGGAAATGGTGTCAGGGTCATCAAAACAAGCTGCCAGAGAAGCTGAACCATAATCATTAGCTTATCAGTACAGAAGTCTTCTGCCAGCTGCTGGCATTTGTCAGGATGGCTCAGATGGAGCAAGCCACTGACAGCATTCCTCTTGAAGCTGGTGTTTTGGTTGCAGCCATATCTCCTGTGATTATTAACACCAACATACTGGGCTAATGCTTCAAGTGGGTGACTGTGAACTCTGTTTTGAACTTTCTTTCAGGCCAGTTTCTTCTGGTCTCATCATTTAATCAGACTTCCATCTTTTCATCATTGTACTGTGGCTACTTGTATTCACAGTATTCCTTCTGCTGACATTTCTCCAACCCCAGCATGCACTTGTGTCTGAATTATATCTCTCATCCAACATATACCTGAAATACCATGCTTTCTGGAAGCATTTCCTGATTCTTACAATCAGAAGCCATTTCTTGATACTCTGATATCTTAGGCATCTGTCTTCCATACTCTGTGGGAACTGGTGCTGTAAATTACTGTGTGGGCTATTGTTAGGCATTTAATAGTGCCTAGCACTTGTTTGGGTTAGCTTGAGAAATCACACAGACACAGAGATGAATAAAGTTTTTCTTATAGTCCCTTGAAACAGGAGACATGGCTGCCATTCAGGGACTCCCAGGGAAGCCTGAGAGTAAAGGAGCCATTATTGTGGTTTTTGCAGGAAGGATCTGAAGCCAAGGAAAATGGTCTAAGGTTGGATGGTATGAATCCTTTTGCTGAGGTCTGGGCAGGGGGGTGCTATGGGGCTGTCCTAGTCTGTAATCTTGGCCTTGGTAGGGCAGACTGGCTCAGAGTGTGCAAATTAGATGCAGGAAGATTGGCAGTATGGGGTCTGGATTGATTGGCTGTCTATCAAAGGTGTGCCCCAGACAAGTCATTTATTACTCTGGAATCAGCCAGCTGTGAGAAGGGCAGTGCTGCCTGGTCAAGAATGCTCTAATGATGGAGGATCAGGCACGGAGAACTAAGAAAGTTTGTTAGAAATCCCTTGTAAATAACCCAGTGACAAGAGTGCATAATGGAGAGACCAGGAATGAGGAATATCAGCATTTGAAACCTTAAGTAAAATTGAAACTTCAGCCTTGGGATGGAGCTGGAGCTCTGTGGCAGGCAGGGGCTGGATTAGACCCTCAGTAATTCATGCATGTACATGTGTGTGTGTGTGTGTGTGCACGTGCACACACACACACACGCACATGCACACACACACAGTCAGACCTTGATACAGGTAGGACTGAAAAGACAGGTGTGGAAAGCCACAGAGGTATTTTAAAACTTCATCCCTTCCTCCATTTCTCTGCCTCTTCTCTTTCCTTTCTAATGCGCTGCCTTCCCTCTGCTTCTGCTTTTCTTTACCATGCAGCTTTTATTTACGTGATTTCTTTCTACTCACAATTTCCACATAAATTCCCACCATGACCCTCATGGCTCCTGATCTTTGTGTCCTCTCTTGATACAGTTTTTCACCTGCTGATTCACAGCTTTTTCTTCCCCTTTCAGTTTGCTTGCCAGAAAACCAAGTGTGCATAGTTTCATAGTCTGTTGGTGCAGAGCCAGGGGATGCCAGGTGAGGACAGAGTGGGCTGGGTGTTTCTGTTCGAAGCACCTGAGTCTGGCAGGCCTGTGAGGGACACGTGTGACTGCTGCTCAGTGTGTCCATTTCCCACTGAGGAAAGGAGTGTGTGGCTGCCAGTGCTCATCTGGTGTCCAGCAAGCAAGAATCACTTTATTTTGAGAATGGTAATTTCACTACTTAAAAAAAGAGAATGCTATAAAGAGAATGATGTCTTTGTTCATAAAGACTGTCAACACACTAGAGTGAGGTGGAAATAACCATGAAAGGGAGAGATTTTGACTTTGGGGGTCAGTGTATGACTCTCGTCTGCAAGTTATCTCAGGGTAAACATTATGGCCACAAATGCCGCGGGGGGAGTATACTGGAGGGGGAATTCTAAGAAGTGGAGAAGACGTGCACCAGGCATTGCCAGTTTGGGGGAGGGAAGCAATTTTGATGAACAATATAATGTATATGAAAATACTCTATGCAAGTAGGTTAGATATGGGCTTACTGTCTTTATAATAACAACAATGATAATAAGACTATCTAATGTGTACATATGACTAAGTGGTGTGAAATTATTCCAAATGCTTTACACATATATGTTCATGTAATCCTGAAAAAAACACTATTCAGGAGATTATGACATAATAAACATTTTATAGGTGATAAAATGGGGGCACAGAGAATTAACTTACCAAAGGACTCAGTGATGGCTCTGAGATTGAAACCAAGGCATTCTGATCTGTGCTGATAGTCCCATATTTCTCTCATAAGCAGACAGTGCATTTCATAGAGAAGGTTCCACATTCTTATTATATAACAGACTTTACACAAGGTTGGCTAAAGTCTGTACATGCAAATCATTTTATTTGCTAGGTGTGATAGACTAGATGTTAGTGTCTCCCAAAATTCATATTATTGAAACATTAATCTTTGTGAAGCTATTTGAAGAGTTCCTTAGAAGGGACTTAGGTCACGAAGGTGGAATATCAGAGGGCAGGATTGCTCCCCCTTGTCATGTGAAGACAAATAGAAAAGGGGGAGCTCAGTAGACACTGGATAGGCTGGTGTCTTGCTCTCAGACTTTGAGCCTCCAGAACTGTGAAAAGAAATGTTTTGCTCTTTAATCCACCAGTTTATGGTATTTGTTATAGAACTCTGAGTTAAAACATTATAGAACCATCTGGATATTGGTAGATTTATTACTACTGAGGGGTGGCTTTGATCCAAGGAAATATTTCACATATCTAAGAATATAAATTGGGTGTGGTGGCACATGCCTATAACTCCAGCACTCTGGGAGGCTTAGAAAAGAGGGTTATAAATTTGAGCCCATTCTAGGCAACTTGGTGAATTAGTGAAACTCTGGCTCAAATAACAAAATGAAACTAAACAAAAAATTATCATAAAAATGTCCTGGTAGTGTAGCTTGGTGCAAGAGTCTGTTTAACCCCTAGTAAAGAGTCTGTTTAACCCCTAGTAAAAACAAACAAACAAACAAACCAAAAAAACCCCACAAAAAACAAAAACAAAAACAAAAAAATACCCAGAGAAGGACAGGGTATGTGGGGGAGAGAAATGTGGTAATATGGTTCATATGTTCCTCAGATAGCGTTCATAGGTTCTTCACAATGTTCAGGGAATGGATACTTGAGGAAATACACAGCTCTTCTAGAGATGTGGGCTTCCTCTCCTGCAGGAGGACTGACACCAGGGTTCACTTGTTTCATTCTGGAAAGCACTATAGCCTTCCACAGGGGAAACATCGCATTAACATGTAACAGAAAATTTCATTAGTAGGGTTTTGCTGAAGGAGTCACAAAATCAGCCTTTCCTCATTCAAACAAAAGAGCCTTCTCCAGCGTTCAGCTTGGGCAGCCAGATGGCCAAGCAGTGCGTTCTATACATGTTACTACTTGAGTATGTTTTCCAGCATCTTGGCTGTCAGGGGATGCTATTTCTACTGTAAATATGTCATTGATAATTTGTCAGTCTGCTCCACTAATGACAGAAGCTGTGACTATCAAAATGATTTTTAAAAGTTGTTGGAGCAATAACTGTCAACCCAGAAATTTTGAATAGCATCTTTGCAGTGGAGCAAGAGGAAAGATGGTAAGTGGGATGTGAAGACGTCTAGATTTTAGCACAAATCTTTCATTGTTTGGCCGACAGAGAAGCCCCAGTGAGGGTTGTGGTGAAGACTCCTGGGTTCCGTGTCTTTGAAAAAAGACATGAGTGCATATAAAGTTAAGGCTTTCATGAACAGCGATATTTTATAAGTATGCATTTTTACTGCTTTGTAATTTCTTTTTTGTAATACAAAGACAGAAGTCATTCTTTAAAAACAGGATTGTTTTCATTTTAACCAACTCAGATGTAATGTGACCTTGTAGAAGAAGGCACCCCCCGTTCCATGCTCTTGATTGTGGCTTCTAGTACGGAATGATTGCAATTACAGTGCATGGCTTGAACAGAGAAAGAGGCATGTATCCTCTATTTACTGTAAGAAATAGATGGTGTTGAAAGAGCCACAAAGAAAAAGCAGTGAGAGGAAAGATACATTGCTGATTATACAGCTTCACAAGGTACAACACAAGAAGTATGTACAAAAAAGATATACACTCTTAGTAGAAAATAAACAAAAAAATCCACATCTTGAAAGTCAGAGGGAAATTGATGACAGGTTACTTGCTGTGGTCATCTGTTCTCCAGCAATATTGTGATATACGCCAGAGCAAATCACTGTGACATGCTTTGTACATAATTCTACTTCAGCCCCTTTCCAGCTGACCAGATTTTTCTTGCTTATTTATGAGTTTGATTATAATGTTAACAGAATCCACAACTAAACCCAAATAATGAACTGCACTGTGAATAGGGTGTACAAACAGCAAATAAATGTATTCAGGAAGATATTAGTGTCTTCAATCAGAAGTACATGTTAAAATATTATAGCACTGCTCCATGGAAAAGGAAGCCAGCCTTGTTACTTTATTTACCCAGTAGTTTTACTGCAGGCCATATTATATTTTGACAGTTTCAAAGTGAGAATGGATTCTGATGCCACTTAGAGCTCCACAGTGATGGTAAATTCTTGGATAATGGAATCAAAGTGCTTGGAAAACATATGTTTAAGTCAAATATGGTTTGTCCAGTTTGGTTTAAAAGTGACTTTGCTTCAAAAGGAAATGGTTCAATTCCATGAAAGAATAACTTTTTTTTTTTTTTTTTGAGAAAAAGGTCTTGAAAACACTGTTTTAACATTTTAGAAATTGTGGCAGAACAGGGGGGCAATTGGAGGCTGGGTGCTGGTCTTTCCCAGGCAGAAGATGTAGCGATGCAGTGGAGGGGCTGCAGGAGAGCTGGACTTCTTCAGGCTCCTCCTGGTTGGGGAAGGGTTCGGTAGCACCCAAGCCGGCCCTCCTTCCTCTCAGCTCCCGGCGCTCACCGTGGCTGTGTCCCAGACACACCCGGAGCCCGTCCACGGAGCCGAGGCTGCTCTACCGCCTCTGACAGTCTAGAGCTTGCCGCGTGGAGAGGAGCAGTCCTGGCTGCGTGACTGTCCACCTCCAGGACGTACTCACACTCCTGTTCTCTTTCACCCTGTGCCTGCGAGAAGTCTACGTTCCACTCTTTATTCTCGTCATGTAAGAGTAAAGTCAGCACTTGGACCCTTTCATCGGTTCTCACTCCTCGAATCTGATTCATGGGATGTGACTAGAAAGTCCTGCTCTTAGTCCTGTTATGAACAGAAAGGTCATTTTTAAGCACAGAAAATCCTTCCTTCTTACCTTAAATATTTTTCTCCCAGCTTTAAACCTTTGCTCTGAAATTTCACAAGTGCAGTTGCCATGAACTTGTGAAAGCCGTGTATGTCATCACTTACTGACAAGTAGCGATGATTGTAATGGAGTACATTAAAATTAGTTTTAAAATGAAATTTATTTGACAGTGAATATGTAAGT
>PVIC010022025.1:0-28023 GCA_004025085.1 Thryonomys swinderianus
GCCCTGGGTTAGAGTTATAACTCAGTGGTAGAACATTTCTTAGCATGAAGAAAACCTGAGTTTCAACTCCAGCATCCCCTGCCCCAAAGAAGAAAAAAGGACAAGACAGGACAATTAGGAGGAAACAGTAAAAAAAAGAAAAGTTATTACATAATCTCTAATTTCTCTAAATAGAATCTATTACTATTACCTGGCTCAGTTTCAGGAATCTCTGTTATAATCCATAGTTGATGATTTCCTGAATCTCCAATATTCTAAATTATTTCTTACCAACCGTGAAATATTTACTGCAGGACAAGTTCTTATAGTACATGTCCATTTAATTAATGTCCTTTGAGGTGGTTTGCTCTTTTGCAAGAATTTTCAGGTAAGAAAGTCTCTGTTCTGCTGAGCTTTTATTGGATGTTTTCCATGTCATCAGATACTTGACTGTGGAGACATAGTTCTCCATTAATTACTCCTCCATTAACCTGCCTCTCTCTTGGTTTTGACTTTACAAGTACTTTCTATAACCATCTTATTATTTTACTACCCAAATATCTGACTATTCACAAATAAGTCCTTACTTTTAGATTATATGGAAGCATCACAGAGCAGTCGGAGTGGATCCAGCCTGATACTACTATACTAAACATTATTTGCTCTAAATTTAAAATCTCAAAATAAATGCTGGGAAGTCAGTGCGGAGATGGGCAGAAAGTGTGATATTATTAGAGATCATGTGTGAATGTCATAGATTTGAAGCTTTTGCTACATTATTATTCTTTGCAAGTCACTAATAAATTATTACAATATATTTGTGCACAATGTTTTCCAGTTGGAGAATGCTGCTTTTAATTTGCTGCTTTAAAATGAATTAGTAGTATTATAGCAGAAAGCCAGATCAAAAGAGAACTCAAGCATACAAGATTAAAAAAATCCTTAATTTGTTCCAGCAGTGATTGGGGTATCCTGTAGGTATTTTTGATTATGACACAGTTAAATTCAACATCTGAGTGGGAAAATATTATTCCTAGATATGTATTATAAATTCATTCTGACTTAAAAGAGAAATGAAATAAACATATGATTTAGATAAAAACCTGAAAGGTCAAATTTTAAAACACATTCACTCATGGGATGTCTGTAGAATATTTTTTAGTTAATGGGGAGCTCAGGGAGAATGTGTTGTTAAGGATCAAAAATAGTAGACTGTTTAAAGTAAGTTTTTGTTGGCTAATTAGCAGTCAGTAACAGTACTGTAAGGAAGAAAAGACAGCAGAAGGGAAAGGCATAAGGAAATCAAGACATTCTGTCAGTACAAAAGAAAAAATACAGTATTACTATAATATCCCTTAATAGCAAAGTAAGGATGCCCAACTGAAGAATCAGTTCCTTGAAGATTGTGGAATTGGTGTGTGTTTAGGGGTGAAAGAGAGAAATTCACTAAGGAAGAGGTTAAAAGGATTGAATATCCTCATCCAAAAGGTGGTTAGTATTCAAAATATTGTAAGCCACATTGGCAGTAAAGTGTAACTTCTGTGTTCTTGAGATTTCCCCTAAGGCAGTGGTGATGCACACATGCCCAGCAGGCTGCTGTGTTGTCAAGAGCTCTAAAAATTCACCCTCACTGACCTAAGACAGCCTTAAGGAATTCAAGGGTGGCTTGAGACAAAGTTAGACCAAGAAAGCAAACTGCTACATTTCCTCCTCTGAAAAGTTCAAATATGAGTCAGTTAGAAAGACAATTAATTATATAATAATTGATTAATTAATTGTTAAACTTTGTAAAGGTCAAAGGAATCAAACTCTAAAAATTCTACCTTTCATCTCTGTCCAGCTAATAGAATCTGTAGCAATAAATAGGCTTACTGAATATTCAAATATGATTTCTTTCACAGAGAGGAAGCTACAGCATTTTTATAGCAAGAAATTGTGCCTAGATAAATTGAATATGTATAATATATATAATTATATATGTATATAAATTATATATATATATATATATATATATATATATATATATATATATATATATAATTGTTACTACGTTGCCAGGGTCAAGGAACCTGATAAACAACTTCATGTTTCCTTTCAAAGACTTTCACCTGCTTATCCTTCCTCTCCCTTTCCCTCCCCTCCCCTCTTCTCCTCTCCTTACCTTTGTTGTCTTTCTTCACCAGAAGCAAAGCAAAGCTACACAGAAACCCACTGCTCACCACATCTAAGCGAGCCAGATGACAGTACCTGGAAAGTCATGCAGCTGTGGTCATTTTACCTCTGTCATGATCATATGTGCAGTAAGGTTTCCATGTTATGAATTCAGCTGGTGCCTGGGTTGTAGAACCCCACATGAGATAAGGCATTTTTTCTAGGGCAGCTTTTGTGATGTATCATGGAAGCTAAGGCTTCAGAAATTTGATGATTACTACACTAAAGGAAGTACAGAGTTAACCAAATATGGAAATTCTTATTTTATATGAGGACCATTGCACCAAATACTTATTAGATATGAGAGTTGTCTGCTGCATTCCACTCTCTTCAGAATAGAGGTGAGTGGGCCAGTGGCACAATGGATAACACATCTGACTGGATCAGAATAGAGGTGAGCTTTGTTGCTAGCTATGATAACGATTTGATATCTGGCAAATAGAAATCTGTGACTTATTACAAAAGTGTCCAATTTTCATTTTATTACATTAGATCCTGTGAATGGTTATATCTAGTCTTTAATTGAACATGATTTATACAGATTGAGGTCAGCTTCCATCTAGAGGGCTCGCAGTGTTAGTTGCAGTGCAAACAGCCCCCCTCCCCACTGAGCGAAGGCATTGTGTTGCACTGATGTGTAATTGCTGCCATATGAGTTGCTTCTGTTCTCTGAGCACATGTGTCACTGGGTATGTACATGAGTAGAAGTATTTTGCTCATCTTGCTAGAGTGGTGAGATAACAGTTCATATAAAAGACCATTTGGCCAGGTGTGGTAGCTCACGCCTATAATCCCAGCACTCAGGAGGCAGAGACAGGATTGCTGAGTTCAAGGCTTGCCTGGGCTACATAGTGAGCTCAGGGCCAGCCTGAACTACAAAGCGAGACCCTGTCTCAAAAAAAAAAAAAGACCATTTGAATTTTTGCAATTTTAGTTTTAAGTCATTGTTGAGCTTTAAAAATGGGAAAACTCATTTCAATTAAAGAAAAGGTCATTCTTTAGTACAAACCGCATGCCATACAGCATGTCCACTTCACCAAATGCAAATCCAGTTCATCCCACCTTCTGCTAGTCTCTGATAACTGATAACTTCCTAATTAAGAACCTGATGCATACTTGATCTGTGGGTATGCTAGTTGATACCAGCGGAATTTAAAGTAGCTAAATAGGAAGTAGAATCTATGTCCATCAGGAGATGAATGAAAAAGGAAAGGCGACATTGGCACACAGTGGAACACTACACCGTCATAAAGAGGGGTACATATGAGTCTCTTGTGGGACTATGAATGCACCTTGAATCCATAATATTATGTGAAAACAGTCAGGTACAGAAGTTGAAATATTGTATGTTCTCTCTTACATGAAAAATCCAGAACTATAAATGGAGAACAAAATAAAGTATAGACAATGGGAAGAAAGGAGATAGATTTTTTTTCTCAGAAGAAAAGGTGATCAGGAGATGGAGAGAGGCATGAAAAGGAAAGGGCAGAAGAAATTGATACCTGTTACATACATGCATCAAGTCTACACAGAAACGGAGTACAACAAATGTGATAAATGTCCAAAAATAAATAAACCAGATTGCCTTACTGATAACTCGCTTTGTTGATTGTAGAGATTATCTCAAAGGTTAAAGTTCCAGCTGTTTCAATGACATACACATTCACAGTTTTAAGCACTGTTCAACGTGGAAAGACATGGAAGATTTAGGGAAGCAAATACCAAGGCCTGCACACTATTAACAAACAAGCAACACTGATATCTTGCCACATTACTCATTATAGAAGGTCCTTCTATTATAAATTCTAGGTAGCAACACCTCACTATAATTTTTGCTCCTTGTGCACGAAACTCTAAAGTGGAACAAAGGGCAGGATTTTCTACTGGAGAACTAAGTTATACGTCACTCCATCTACACCATATCCCGGGAGGCTCTCTGTCCTGCCTTCTTACTTCTTGCCACAGTCTCACCCATGTGGTGTCACTGGGCCACTATAAGGCAGAAAGATAAGCACAATGTGTTCCTATCAACTCTAGGTCTTCCGTGTGAAAGATAGCACGCAGTTCTTCCAGGCAGCATTAAGAGTTCATTGTAACTGGGTCCTTTATCTGCATCCCTATGCATGGAGCCCCGTCCTGTGCCTTACACGTCCTGCTCCCAAGCGGTCCGATCATGTGTGCAACAGCAATGTAACAAAGCTGTGATGCCTTCTGGTTGCCCACTTGGATACATCCATCATTTGCCTCCAGTCATTATTCATCCAGGCTGGACCTTTCCTTCAGTTTCAAAGCAAGTTGTGTGTATCTTTTGCTTGGTCTCCACATGTCAGTATTAAATTTATTCTATAAAAGTATACACAGAAGCTGGGCATGGTGACTCATGCCTGTAATCCCAGCACTCGGGAGGCAGAGACAGGAGGATTGCTGAGTTCGAGGCTTGCCTGGACTACATAGTGAGCTCAGAGCCAGCCTGAACTACAAAGCGAGATGCTGTCTCAAAAAAAAAAAAGTATACACAGAAATAATCGTGTTCAATTTCACTTTTAAAGATGTAGTGTTTTTTCCTAACAAATGAAGACTTAATGCATCAGCTGTGGACATGGTCTTATCTGAAACTAATTGCAGCTGATATGGTGGAAGGAAAGATACACCGGGCATGTTACATAGCAGCTGAACCTTGCCGCTGGCTTAGTTTGAGTTGGAAACAGAAGAAGTGCCACAATTATTTTTATGCCATTGAAACTAACAAGTTTTATAAGATCTAGGACAAACTAAATGCTTCATCAGATAAAAACTTGAAGCAACTTATGCTCATTTTTCTCTCCTCCTCCCTCTTCTTCCCCATCCTGACCTCCATTTTTTTCTGGAAAGTTTCAGGCTCACATATTTAGGAGCCTGTCATCATTTATAACACAATTCTTTTTAGATATCATTAGATGAAGTTATTTATTTTGTCATTTGACATTGTAAAACACTCAAATTATTTAGATTATTGATGAACACTGTCGTGAATTTTCTCTGTGCTCAAGTTGGGACAAAGAGAAACCAAGAAACGTTGAGTTCAGAGAATGTCATCACTCACGAAAGGGATTCTGGGCCACACTTCAGCCTGTGCTTGGATAGAAGTGGGGACAACTCTGCTCACACAAAGGAGTGATGCAAGGAGGAAAGAAATTGTAATAAGCAGACAGGCGGCTTTTTAGTGGTTTCCCTTTGTTCTATCTTGAGAAGAGGTAGTGATCATGGTGCTTTAAGACACTGGGATAACTCAAGGCTTCTGGAAAACTTTTGATGTGCTAAACCTGAAAGCTCATTGAAATCTGAATGCACATTGGCTTGTCCACATTGCAACTTCTATTCCATGGCTAGAAGTTTACCAGTATGTATTCATTGGCCCTGTTGGTCTTCTGGGTATAATGTGCATTTCTGAAAGTGCAGAACAGGGCAAAAAAGGCTCTTCAGGTACAAAGCCAGCAGTCTAACCAAGTGATGGCCAAGAGACATGTTGGCAAATCACTGCCTAGTGATCCCACTTAGGTTTGTAAAATGGTGAAAGACAAAACCACAATCAAGTCTGGGATTCTGAGCAGACAGGGAGTGCACAGTGGGTGACAGGAGGGGAGAGTGGGTGTCACTGTCAGCCTCACCAGCTCTGCAGAACTCTACGTGGTCCTGCTCTTGGAAGGGAAGACCTGTGAATGTCAGAGATGGATATTTGGCTGAATCAATTTTTTCCTTTTTGCTTTGAAACTGCACTCTTTTTCTCTAAGATGTTTACAACTACATGGAAATGAGTGTGAACTATTGAATGCATTGTATTTCATGTGATTTTGCGCGTGTCTGGCAAAGGTACACCAGAGGTAGGTCCCTTACACACCTTCACTCTAGTAGCTCCCAAGTGAGATTAGAAAGTGATCATCATTTACATTTATTATACTTTGCATGTAACGAGTGTTAGCTATTAACTCTAATTTGCTTCTCATCGTATTCATCAAAGGCGAACTATCTAGAAACTAAAGCATCTCTGTCAGTTAGAATTTTAATGAATGAGGATGAAATGAGACAGTGTTAATTGGCAGTTGTTGCTGCAGGGTGGTGTCTGGAACTTGTAAGTGAAACCGATTCATCTCTCTACCGGGGCTAATTTGTTTGATTTAATTCTAAGGATACACTGAATATTTCCCCAAACTATTCACATTTATTTTCAGAGTTGGGGAATGCTTTAGTTTTGTTGGTCTTCTTTCATTTTGAACTTTTAGTTCTCTTTGGAATTGGTTTAATTTGATTTTTCGGAAACTGTTGGTCTAAGCAGCATTTGTATTGACACATGCTTGCACACGAATACTCAAGGAATAGCACTATTCAGACATTTTTATTTCAAGTTCCCAAACCTCCTCACCCCTGATAATTTTACCATTAATTCTCTTCCTGTTCTGTTTTCTGCAGACATAAATGAATGTGAAGCTGAGCCTTGCAAAAATGGTGGAATATGTACAGACCTTGTTGCTAATTATTCCTGCGAGTGTCCAGGAGAATTTATGGGAAGAAACTGTCAATACAGTAAGTATTTACATATGTATTTGCATACATACATATATAATTTTATCCCTAGAGCCTTTATTTATTATGGAATCCGAGTCAAATCATTATCATTCTTATTCAGAGTGCATAACTGTTTGAAATGGCACAGTCTATATTTGCTGTTCCTATGCTATAAATACACATTTTACCCCGGACATGTCTCACCACAAGTACATGTGAGTATAATACTTGTGACCTGAAAAGAACATCAGTTGTTCCTCAGGTGTCCAGATTGCCTCCTTCATGAAACCATATTGGCTGTTGAGTATGTGTATGACCTGCCTTTTACCACCAGTGTGGTCTCCTGGGATGGGAGAGGCGGCAAGAGTGGATGGCTCTATTCAAAATCCAAATGGGGATAGAGAAGGAGTCAGTGTACCTGACTCACCCCTCAGCAGCGATTTTGCAAACACTTTGTCTCTTGGAAAGCTAAAACCGTAGAGTTTGGCGATGATGAACTAAATGGTAGGATCCTTATTTGAAGTATTCACAAAGAGAGAGAAAATAAACAACGTGGCAAAAAGTAATGAATAGAGTCCACAGGACGAGCCAGGGCCTACATGAAGTGAAAACACGTGAACAAGAATGCTAATATGTGAGTTTAGAATTGTTGGGTAAGTATGACAAAATCAGAGGCCCCAGTTCACAGGGAGTAAGTAGGCTTCCGGAGACTCAACACGGTACTCTGTGCAGATTCAGAATAAAAATGCCAGTGAGAACATAGACACTGAAACTGAGACACACAAGGGGCTGCTTCAATCCAGCTTTTGAGATTCACTAGTGAGGGAAGCAGAACTACTTCTGATGCAGGTCACTGGCCTCCAAGCTCTGTGTTTTCTTCTAACCTGAGATCTCACCAGATGACTGAGATGAACTGCTCTCTCTCTCTGTTGCTGGCTCTGTCTGTGTGTCTCTCTCTCCCTCCCTCACTCCCCCCCACTCTCTTTCTCTCTCTCTGTCTCCCTGTCTCACTCACACAGCACGCTTCATGTTTTTAAACAACAGCGTTCAATTGAACTTGAAAATGGCTGCCCAGTGAACCCTGAAACCTGCACTGAGAAACACCTCCAAGATGCCTCACTCATGGGAGCCTGCATGGGACATAATTTGAAGAGATAACATTCCCATTTTCATAAAATCAGAACTGTCTAGGGACACTGCCTGAGAGACCAGCCTAGGGATCAGTGTCACTGAAATGCTCTAGATCACGCAGCTCACTGAGTGAGTTTAAGAACTGGCATTAGAATGTATAGGCATTTTAGGAAGAGACTTAGGACATGGGAATATTACAGTAGAGATAGAGCTGATCGCTTGAGGATGAGGGTTTTATGAGACAGACACTGCGGCCATGGAAAAGGAATACACATGCTGCCCCTCTGTGCTGCCAGAGAGAAATGAAGAGACAGCTTGTGTTGACGTGACAGAGGAGTGGATATTAGCTGGATGCAGAAACCAAGAGTAAAACCAGCTCCCCCCCATCATAGATCCCAATATTCAGAACTGTCCTGGAAATGCAAGGAGCCAGCTGGGTTCTGAAGGACAAATTGAGTTCTACTGGCAACCTAATTATCATCAGTGTGTGCCTGGGCCTTCCATTCAGCTTCTGCCATTGTGCCTAGTGAAATCCCTTAGTTTTTTTTTTTTTTTTTTGAGCTGGTTTGATGTTTGTTCATCACTTGTGTTTAAATTCAGACTTCTTTTTGAACGTGATGTGGTAGTGCAGTGCCTCCCAGAACATACCCGATACTCTGACATTGTGTGTCTTCAACCACCATCATGTTACTTTCCATCTGATTTTCTGCTTTGAAGTGGTAGTCTAAAGCTGCTTTTGTTGATATAGTAAAATGTATTCAAATATATTAGTTGGTACTTAATAAATGTGGGTAGAAAACGCAATTGCTTTCCTTTGATTCATTAGATAACTTACCAACTATAATGAGCTTAGTTAGGAAAATGGCTTTAACATAAGATAGGTGCTTCTCTTCTTAGGTTGCTGTGTAGATGGACATCTTGACTGTTCATATTACATCACTTATGTGCTTATCAATGGCCACATGTGCCTGCTGTGAGCAAAGCAGCCACTTCCACTAATGAGCCATGAAATTTAAAGCAGTAACTCGGGAAATGATGTTTTTCTGTGTAAACAGACAAATCTCATCATCTTTCCATGTCAAAAGATTTGCCCATCTCTGATCTTATCCTTTCTCTGCTTTCTCCTATTTTTTACTTGACTTCAATTTTAAGTTTTAGTCTAAGGCCACCTTTGCCTTTAAAATTAAAAGAAATATTTTGAATGTTATTGATGTTGGACATTTTAATCAAGTGTTTATTTTCTGTCAAACAATTGAAAGCAAATATTTAAGCTATTATTTTTAATAAAATAAGAATAAATATATGGATTCTCTTTTAATGCATGTCTTTAATATAGCTATTCAGCTCTTTTACTGTATGAAAAATGAATTAATATCTAGCCTAATCTATTATGATGTGGCACACAATTATTTGATAATAAATAGTACATAGCAATCATCAAATGAAATTTTTCAATAACAATTTATTACTTCAGATGTTAAGAATGACCTCTTCAATGCTTGACATAAAATTTGCCTGTGAAAGTTCCAGTAATTATTTACTAATATTTAAAACTGGGTTAGGTAATCATACTTATGATTTAAGTAATTCTAGCTTAGGTATTTAGATGTGCCTCATAACAGTTAAGCAGCAGGTATTACTTATTTAGTCCCATCTGTCAATCGTGTATTATAAGAGAGTTGATTAAATTTCTTTTTTATTCTATTGAAGTTACCTCTAACTGATATGTAAAGACCTGTCCGTGTCCCTACATAGGGACATCACAGCATCACAGCAGTCCTTCATGTTTATATGGTTTATTCTCAGGCAATCGTGCAGCTGTTTTCATAAATAGCATGAAAGGCAGAGGATGAAGAGCTGACAGGAGGACTCTCTTCTCAGGAGAGCAGATACACTGTGCCCCATGTGTTTCACAGAACATGATGTTTAAATTAGAGTAAGAGCAAGGGAAATGGCTGGTGCGTTAGTCAACCAATTTAAAAATAAGCAGAATTATTTTCATTTATTGGGCTAGGTGGCCCACAATAGCCATATACGTTTCCCTCCTGGCTGTTTAAATAGGACATGATTAAATTTCAGGAATGGCACTAAAATGTATTTTCATCTCTGACACTATTTCTGGAAATTAAGATGGTTACCCAGGGAGCCCTAATAATGCACGATCCCAAACCATTATGCCAAAAAGAATTAAGACTTACATGATTTCAAAAGGCTTTATGAAAATTAAGAACTGAAGTCTTCAACTGAAAATAATATGATGTTTCAACATGTCAAAACTATCTGATTTTCTTAATTAAAAAGTTTAGGTTATTTTAGACATCTTTAAGAATTTTATCTATCAGAACAAGAGATGATACATGTGAATATATTTTGAAAATTATAAATTAATATTATAATTATTTTAAGTAATATAATACAGCCTTCATAACAAATAAATATTTATACATAGAAAACATATACATTATATCCAGTGAGTATTGCATACATATGTATATACATATACATTTGTTTTTATATCCTTGTATACTACCAGTTATTTTAGGGTAAGTAAGTATAAGCATATTCAATGAAAAGTGCTAAAACTTTAAAAATAAATAATTGATACTCTATATACATATATATTATATACTCAACATTGCCTCTTTAAGAATGAATTTAATCATATGGGCATCCTTTTATACTTAAATATCTTTCACCAACTAATTGTGGTATGATATTGATTTCAGTGTCAGACTACTGTGAACCAAATTTTGGCCCATGTGCATTATGTATCACTTTATTTAATCCTCTTGGCACTCTTTAGAATAGGTGCTATTTGTTACTGCTTCCATTTTACAGAGAAAATTGAGCTACTGAGTGATTAAACAACTTCCTTATATTCATCTGGCTAAGAAACTGCAGAGTCTGGCTCCAGGCCCAGTTCTGCAGCTGCAAAGCCTCTGGCCCTGAGCTGTCTCCATTCTACCCCTGGCAAGTGAGAGGGCCGCTATTGATGGCACGGTAAACCCTGAGGTGCTTGCACTTAACTCACTGGCCACAGCATCACAGGAAGCATTCAGATTGAGCTGGGCTTTAAACTCTGACCTCCTTCTGTGACTTCATGTTCTGGATAAATGAGGATTCAAGGTCCTGATTTCCAAGCCTCAGGTTTTTGTTCTCAAGTGGAATTAATAATGTCTTGATTTCCACCGATGGACAGATTGAAATTAATAATATAAGCAAAATACTTGGGATAATAAATGCTAAAATGAGTAATTACATAAATAGCTGCAAGAACTTTGGAGTTTCAGGAAAAACCAAGGCCCATATATTCCTGATTTTTCTGTTATAACCGTTGAATGCAATTTTAAATTTTACTCTATGTTCATACAACTGATTCATCTTTAGTAACCCAGTTCATATGGAGAGCAGTGTATGTAAAAGTAAGTCATTACCCCAATTCTTTGTACTGTATACACAGGTGCCTACATTTAGGAAATCCTGCTGCCATCAACATTGTAGATAAATATCCTTAACCTAAGTAACCTTTGTAGGAAATAGGAGTTTCTTTAAAACAATATATGAAATGAGCTGGTTTCTGAATTACAAATACCTAATTTTATTTCTTTCTATGGTTATAGGATTGCAATTGTTAATAAAGTATATACCTTTAAATCATATATTTTGGTGAATAGCATACAAAAAAAAAACCCAAAATGGGTAACTCCAGTATTTTTTTACCCTGTGAAGATGACTGAATATCATAGTTTTATATTAAAATAGAGTGAATTTTCATCTCTTCTATCCAAGTAAAACCCCCACGTAAAATAGGAAATAAATTCACCGAGCTCAGAGGGACAATCACTCCCTTACCTCACTTACATTGGATACAGACTGTAAGAGCAGAGAATAGCGGGAGTTACCTCAGAGTGGGCAGAATCAGGCGCAGAGGACTGAGAGGAGGTAGACTTGTGAATGATCGTGATGCACTTAGAAGGAGGACAGAACATGGGATGTGATACCGCACTGTGTGTGGATTCTACATAACAATGCACTGTGTGTCTAAAAAAGCTTTAATAAGGAAGAATTTTCAAAGTTTTCACCTAAAGAAACAATAAATGAGGATCAGTTATGTGTAGCCATTATACATTACATGCGTATTCTGTAAGATCACATGGTACCCTACCAATACGTACAACTGTATGTTTCTATATATTGCTAAAACAAAAAAAATAAATTCTGATGTAAAATACAGTGCTTCTATAAGAAATTGTCTGTGTGAACAAAGCAAGATGAGGGATTATATTCAAATACATGATTGAACAAACCAGCCACAAATATTCTTGAGCTTTTTGAAGAATAATAATGGGCAAGATTTTTAGTGTATAATGAAATGAATTAATTCAGCTACCAAATGACATTGTACTTTACCATTTAAAGCCAGGGCAAAACGGTAATTAGAATGAATTAGTTTACACTTCCATGCATTACACAGATTCATGGGTTAAAAAACACGAATGGCACCATAGCTAATACGTAACCTAATTGGCATCTTGAAGACAATTTAGATATAGTCATGACAGGGGATCGGCTCTTTCTAGCAGGTTCAAAGCACAGATGTTGGAACTGACACCAAAAGAGAATGGCTAAGCAGACAGTAAGAGGACAGTGGGGAGGAGAATTGTGTAAAGAGAGGGACATTATCTTCAAGTACAAGCTGACCTTTTGTCCTTGAGAATGTTAATCTTTAGTGGAGGAATGAAGATGTTGATAGCATATGATTGCATGTGTGTGATAGTGTGTTTTAGGCCAATCATTTACTTCTTAGGCCTTAACATCATGGAGTCAAGAAATTTCCTGTGGAGGTCATGGCCTGTCCAAAGCAAACAGTATTTCTACATTCAAAATTCTTCTTACTAGTTGTTTTAGAGTCACCAAAATAGACTTCAACTTTTGAAATACAAGTGTATAAGAAATCAAGGAGAAACAAAGGAACAGAATCATGTACTATTAATTCTACTTTTATTCTAGATAAAAATATACTTTATTCAAACTTTCAGAGATTTTTGTGCTAATTTTTGTTTTTGAAAGAATTGTTTGATTTACTTTAAGATTCCTGCATCATGCTTAAATGTAGTA
This sequence comes from Thryonomys swinderianus, assembly GCA_004025085.1. Classification (NCBI taxonomy): domain Eukaryota; kingdom Metazoa; phylum Chordata; class Mammalia; order Rodentia; family Thryonomyidae; genus Thryonomys; species Thryonomys swinderianus. The sequence goes on from PVIC010022025.1 coordinate 12,982, forward strand.
ATTTACTTAGATGACCAGTAGAAGAAATAAGGGCTCTCTCTCAGGTTTAGCAACACGTGTGAATGTAAGAAAAACTAAAGAAATTTGCCATGGATTGACAAAAGTTTTATATTCAGCTTTAACAACACAATATTGAATTTAAGATAATAATATTTAAAACTACCAACTATTCAGGCCTAACCGTAGATATATGCTCTTGAATATAGATCATACATTTAAGTTAATTTATCGTTCTATTTTAAAAGATGTGACATGAGTTAAATAAAACCAGAATACCTGTTTAAGTATGTAAGTAGCCTTTACAGAGGGCCGAGATTATGGTTCAGTCATGGTGCACTTTTCTGGCAAAGGCAGGGTCCTGAGTTCAATCCCCAGTACCACAGTAAATAAATAAATAAGTAAGCCATCTCAGAAAGAAATGATTCCAGCATTACTGCAGGGTGAGCTCTTAGCAACTATAAACACATAAAAATCAACTCAATGACAAGACTAAATAGGAATTTCTGTATCTTTTTGACATCTAAGTTCTACCTTTAACCAGGTATTTCTGGGTCTATCTGTATATTTTTTTTTTCAAATTACCGAACCGGTTTTTGCAGATGCATTATACTTTAAAAGTTTACCTCTGTATCTTAACATGACAATGTAATAAAAGATAGAGGAACATCTATAAAATACACAAATTGATTTTCAGTACTTGTTATATGCATCCACAAATTGAATCAGATTATCATTACCTTATAAATTTATATTTGATTGCAAATAATGAAGTATGCAATAAGACCCTCATGATTTTCAAATTATGTCTCATTCATTCCTATTACTTGTTAAACTATGTAGATCAGGGATCATAATTTGCCTTACATTTATTATCTTGGAAAAATGCACTGTTCCCTAATTCAAAGAGAAGAAGAAATACTCAGAGGTTAGGTGATTTGGGGAACATGGAGAAAATTTAGTACTCATAAAATTTAAAATTGTATGGGATGATTAAATATACTGTGTTTTCTCAGACTGAAAATATTAAACCTTAAACCTGTGCCCCAACTGTCACCCTTGCAGTAAAAGAGGATAAACCGAATAAAATACATACAGTGGAAGAAAGCAAGTATTTTTGTTTCAGAAAATCCCTGGAAAGAACTTGTCCTAGGCCTGGGAAGATGCAGTATCACTGCCGGTCACTCCTGCAGCAGACAGTGCACCCCACGCTTGTTAACGCGGCACCCGTGGATGCTTGGATGACGTGACGTAATTCAAGTCTGAAATAGTTATTTCATAATGGGAAAATTGCAGCTCAAATGATGGTGATTTCTGCTTTGATCACACCCATGAATAGAAGAGATAAATGCCTTTCTTAGATAGAAAAAAGAACATAGATGGTTCCTGATCTTTCACCAAATGTGCACAATTTTCCAAATGATGGCATGATTCCTTGAGCTCTTCAGGGTTTAAAATGGTTGCAGTAAAATTTTACTGGCGACCTGGAGCTAAGTTTGGCAGTGAAAGCAACAGTTAGTGTGGCCCACAGTCAGAGTTTTCAACTGAGTGAGCTCACTTAAAAGAGATGGTTTCCTGCACAAGATACACAATATCCAGCATCTCAGTGATGCCATCACAGCAATCACGACCAGCTGAGGGATAAGGCCCAGGAGACTATGTTTCTGCTGACTATGTTGGATTACAGGTATCACTGGGACATCCCAATGTTATAGTGCAGGTAGTTATTAAAATGCAGATCTTAGTTCAAGGAAGCATTTGTGATAAGGATTGAAATTTCAGAATTAGATGAGAAATGTGAAGAGATAAGATGGATTGGCTTTCCCAAGAGAAAGTAAAGAGATTAAGGAGCGTGAGATGGCTAAGGACAAAGGTGAAGGCAGATAAAATAGCTATTGATCTGCAAAGGTACAAAAAAATAAAATAAGGTATCGGAGAAGTAGGAGAATAAAACAGACAGCAAGGAAATTCATGCTTCCACAATAGGAGCTGGTCAAGGGAAAGGAGCCTAGGAAGCAATTTCTGAAGCTGAAAGTGCAAACTGCTAATGGCCCTTACATAACTAGAGTGGGCGGTGGAGAAGAAAGCCAGATTCCAAGTAGAGGGATGGAATCTATACTGAGTAGGGACTAATAGCCACCAGCCACATCGCCTAGGTTAAAGTCCATGCTCCTTGAAGCATATCTGAAACCCCAAAGAACCATTAAGGTGCCCAAGGCCCTAAAATAAATTTCATAATTGTTACTTTAATAGCTTTAGCTGGTCAATAATACACATTCTTTTTAAAGCTCTGGAGGGAATGGACACATAAAGTCTCCAACTTGAAAATAAATTGAACTTGAGGAATATGGCTCTATAAAAAGAGTAGCACCTGAGCAAAGTTACTAAATCCAATACTAAAATTCAAGGTAAACAGGAGCAGGGACAGAAAATAAACTCTTCTGACAAGAAAAATGGATTGAACTATAGTTATATAAGGAAGCTTATAAATACTCAGCACTATTATCTAACTACAGAACACCAAGAAATGGAAACTGTAGCGCTTAGCCCGGAAAATATTCTGGAGATATTTGCGGTGGTTTGTTCAAAATAAAATTCACTTTTTATTTTCTCTGGTATGGTTAGGGAGGCCTGAAATTTTTTGAACATTCATAGTTACTATTTGGTGCATAAGCATTGCTTCATATGACATATAACAATGTCATATCCTTTTCTAATACAATGAATTGTTAATTAGTCATCATCTTAACAATCCTTTCCAACAGGGGTTAATATAAAGGCAGTTTTGCTATCAGTTTGTAAATGTTTAATGTAAGTTTCTAACTTAAAGACAAGGGTGAACTTGAGAGGATGGCCAAATAAAAGTCTCTCTGTTCTTTGTTGAGATAATAAAAATCCTGTCCTTATTTTTATCAATGACTGCCTGAAATTCAATTTCTATCAATTTAAAATATAGGCAAGAGTCACTCATAGCATGAACAGTATCTAATACTTTGTCACTAATACCAACCACAGACATTTGCATTTAGTATGTTTCTTGTGAATTGATAAAAATGTCGATTGAATCTGTCTTCTATGAATCTGTAGTACACAACTATTATTTCATAAATTGACAGACCAGTAAGTATATTGGCAGCCATTTAAATTTTGGCTTTATCACATTTTGTTTTATGCCTTTGAAAGATCTCTCAGCATCATCACGATAAAAAAGCTTGTATAGAATAGTTTAGAAGCCAGAGTTACTAGTTTATCTGTTTCAAAAGCTCCTTTTCGGTGCATAATATCAAAAGAAGTTTTATAGATAGAAGCCAACAATATGTAATTTTCTTTCAATTTCCATTCCTGGCCTTTCCACTGAGTTTAGTTCTTTAGTTTTACTAGAGAAAAATCTGTAAGTAAAATAGCAGAAGACAATATTGTTAAGTTAAAGTTTTGGCATTGTTTATAGAGTTTCACTAGCAGGACTGAGCTTTATTATGTATGTTCCTACTTCTTTCTAACCAGCAGTGCAGATTTAGAAGTTTGTATCCTGTGGACAGGTGAGGTGTTTTTTCTAAACTTCCTGGCTTATGGACATCAACCCTGTATTTAAAAGATAATAGAAAGACCTAACTAAAGAACAACCACTGTCCACCCCTTTACACAAATTCCCTTCCCAGTCCCTTGCCCAGGGGTTACTGTCTGAAGTTGAGCATGTTCAATATGCTTTATACTAGTATCTTTTCATTTGTTAAACAAATTATTATCTATGAAAAATTTCCTAGTCATTTATGTTGTTTTCCAGGTATATTAGCCAGTTTTTCATCCCTGGGACCAAATCCCAGCATGTATAATTCAAAGGAAGGGGGTCTTTTGAAGGTCCAACCCAAGCTTAATTGGCTTCATGTGAAAAACAGCTTTGCAAAAGGACAAGATACAAGATACTGGGTTGTTTGTGGTGACAGAAAAAGAGCAGAAAAGTGCTAGAGAGAAAGGGCAGAGGTTCAAGATGTATCACCCAAGTTCAAAGCTCCATGACTCACTCAGGCAAACCTAGAAAGGGGCTCTCACTAATCCCACAGATTATTAATAAGACTCCCAAGCCAATGTAGTTGGCATTCTTGCCTAATTTTCATAATCCACTTCTTGTCATTTTGACAACCAAAAGCATATCTTTAAACTGAATGTCCAAAATAAAAAAATGTATAAAAACTGAATGTCCAAATAAATACAAAGTTATAAATTCCACCTATCATATAAAAATGTCCTACAAACAACTGAAAATGTACTAACACCTTTCCCAAACTAGCAACCATCCTAGAACTGCTCAAAAGCCCAAGTACAAAGTCTTTCTTGAGACTCAAGGCAAATTCTTAGTTGTAACCTACTGAAAATTCAAAATGTAAGTTATATGTTCCCATATACAATGGCACAAGGTAAACATTCCTATTACAAAGGGGAAAAATAGAAATGTAGAAGAGAAAAGCACCAATGGAAGACTGATAACCACAGGTCAAACATTAGGTCCTATAGTTTCAAGACCAGAATCCTGGGCACATAATGGTTAAATGCGTGACACAGAGAACTTTAGCATATCTGCCCCTATGGGCCTTACTGGTGTTGCAGCATGGTTCATGCTGAATTTATTCATTTCCTGTGGCTTTGCACAGAAGATTTTCTACATTCTAGTCATCCCTAACTTCCTAAGACATCTGCTGTTGCTTTTGCTTCACTCTTAGCTTTATGTGTCACCCTCTCAAAGGCTCCTCAAAGGGACTGTGATTTTGCCACACAAAATTTCCTGGCCATTCAGCTCTTCTCTGAAATCTGAATAGAAGCATTCCCAACCCCATAATTCTTGGGTTGAGCATACTTGAAAAATGAATACTACATTGATGACCCCAGCATCTGCAAAAGCTGAGACCTCTGGATCATGGCTACAGCAGATTTTGACTTAAATGCCTGGGCACAGTGATATGAATCTCAGCGAACCAGTTCCCTTTATTCCACCTCTTGAGAAAAGTCAGGAGTTTGCTTCTCTAGTGCATGTTTGCACTTGTGCACCCTTCAGTTTGTGATTGGTGACATTTTAGTGATTCCAGAGAGGCCCTCAAGACATCTTCCTCATTGTTTCCAGTCAACGATAGGTTTATTTTTAATGATGCCAGTTTTTTCTGCAATCATATCTCCTTTGATCCCATATGGTTTTACATACAGTTCTTCCTGGGTCCATTTTTCAAGGTTTTTCTTTCTGCTATGATTTCTGGTTAAAATTGTTATTGTAAAAGAAGTCAGCAGTAACTATGGCCCATGCTGATCATTGGACTTTCTTGCAGTTTCAATTGTCAGATCAGTTAGTGCTCAGCACTTATATTCAGCTTTCTGCAAAATCTCAGGATGTGGAGGAAAACACAGGCAAATGTTTAACCAGAGTGTCACAAATTTCTAATATAAATCATCATTCCCAATGGAAAGTTCATGAACTTGGCCAGTCCTCTTCAAATCCTTAGTAGCGTTCTGGTTTGAGCTTCAATCAAAACTGTTTGGAAAGAAAAAGCAATAGCATGTATATCAGGGGTGGGGAGTTGTGGGTGGGTAAGGATATGGGTAAAAATGAGAATTAACTTCTTCATATACTGGTACAAATTCCCCAATGTTGAGTGTGATTGTGAACTGTATATAAAATATACCAATAAAGAATTCAATTTAAAAAAAAACCTGCTCATCAGGCCACACTACAGCATTCTAAGGTTTCTTTAGCACACTTCTTCTAACCTTTCTGAATTTCTAGCACAAACCACTTGTAAAGCTCCTTACCCAGATGACCAGGTATAAATACAGGAAAAAAAAGTCATTTCTCTATTCCTAATTTTTAAAATTGGTTTAATAAGGTTTCTGTAGTTGTAGTCAAATACCCAACACATACAATTTAAAAGAAAAGTGTAATTTGAGTCTTTTTATCAGACGTGCCTTTGCCATTTTCCTTGTCACTGGGACAAAACACATGACATCAGAAATTTTGAGTACAGAGATTTACTTTGGCTCATAGTTGCAGTTCATGTTTGGCTGTGCCCATCACAAGCAGCATGTCAGAGGAGAACAGGGAAGGGAAACAGCTCATACCATAGTAGCCTAGAAGCAGAGAGAAAAAGGAGAATCTATAGAGGGGATGTTGCTTTCCAGTTCACGCAAATAACCAGGAACTACCTTGTAAGAGCAAGTCAGCTGCAGGATGCCTGGAACCAGCACCTTCTCAATCCCTGACTATGAGTCCATGAGGGTTAAGGTGACAATTGGAAACCACAACAAGAGCTTTCAGTTCATGCTTGCCTGATGCCCAGGCAAAAACATCATGGCAGAATGACATAGCAGAGCCAAGCTGCTTGCTTCCTAGGGTCTGGGAACCACAAGAGAGAAGCAGATTCTGAGAGAAAAGGCCCAGGCGAGATGTAGCGCCTAAGGTCATGCCTCCAAGGCATACCATGAAGTGTGCTTTACTCATCAACTAGGTAATCTGAAACCAAGCACAGTGCTTTAGAATAATACACATGGCATTCATAACCCAAGGTCTTCTGTGGTAAAGAATCACCATATAACAGGGAAAGAAATAATGAGCAATCATTCCTGAGGCAGAAGGAATGTTCCTCTATGACATACTGATGTTTTTGGTTAGCATGCACATACATTTCAAATGATCAAGGCATCATCATTCTATATGTAGTTAATTATATTTTTATTTCATCCATCTCTATGTCAGAGCTCACCTTTGCCTAGAGTTCTTTCAAGTAGTATAGCCTTTGTTGATCTACAGTATTTTAACATCTACTAGGTGTCTTTCTTAAAGCAAATGGAGTTGGCGTAGATATTTACATAGGAATAAAAGAGAGGCACTGGTCATAAAACAACTCATACATTTGCAGTGTAACTGTGACAATATTATGCTAGATGCTAAGTCAGATATCTAAACCTATAACATATATTTAATACTAAAACATTTGAAATTTTTTTCCCTTACGTGTTTTCATATGACTTCTCTGATGAAAAGAAAGCGGAGCCACTCCATGCACTTCCATGAGAAGCTGGACATTGTAAGAGACTATATGAACCACAGCTGCAGTGAAGCCTGGGTACCGCTCGGGTTGCAGTCTCATTCTCTATGCCTGCTTTTTTAAAAAATTGAATTCTTTATTAGAAGATTTTATATACAGCTCTCTATGCCTGCTTTTAAAAGCATGAGTCCTAGACTACCTTCTCGTAGAAGTTTTGCTTCTCAGCCTTTATTCCACTTTCTTCTATGCATGAATGATTTAATTTAATGATATTCCCCAGTTGTAAACTCTTTTTATCTGAAGTAGCTCCTTATAATGAGTATTAGCTAGTATAGTAAGTAGATCGTACCTGTGAAGGTCACTCATAACACACAAAAGTCAATCAGGTTAAAAGTACACTTGAGAAGAAAATCAACTCATTCGGAGTTTCTCAAGTTATTTTCCTAACATAGGAAAATTCCAGCTTTTCTTACAGATTTAAGCTTCTGAAAAGTTGGGCAGATTTCACCACAAGAAAGTCTGTGAGTTCATTCATTATGTAAAACACTGATTAAATATGTCATATACTGTACAAATTCCCAGTATTGAATGTGATCATGATGTGTATATACAATGTACCGATAAAGATTTTTTACAAAGTTCTCCAGAAAGGCATTATGTGTGCTCTTCCGAGATTTGGTCTAATCCCAGAAAATTAAACTATTATTTTTTTTAACATGAGTAGTGGTACTATTAGGCTGAAAACATTGTAAAGTAGCATCTAGAATTCTGTCCACTAAAAATGATGAGCCATTAGAGTAGGTTAAAAAAAAAGTTATTTTTTCTGAGCTTTAGTAAAGGCCATGTAATTTCTACTGAGTGGGCTTTTGTATCCCTTGAAAATCCGTTGGTGTCACACATTTTATAGAATGCCCTGTATTTCTTAAACACGTTTTTCTGGTTATATATATACATGTATGTATGTATGTATATGTGTGTGCATGCATGCTGTTTTAATTTTGTTAGCATCTGAAATGAAGCATGTCATAGTCCCAGCTTATAACATACCATCAAAGGATGTCAGTGTGATGGGCTGGACATCTGAATGTCAGGATCTGCACAAGGATCTGATGCATCAGACTCAGGGAATTTGATCTCCTCTACTTCATAGACTCTGCTGCTTTTGGGCCACAGACTCTCTTTAGTTAACTCCTACCACCTGCATTGTCCTCACACCACTCTGCGATAGGCTGTGTGGCAGCAAAGCAGAATTATCAAGTTGCGTGATAGCCGCACGTTACTGAGCAAATCTTGTGCACTTACTGTTCATTCACTCGTTCCAGAGACCCTTCCTGGTGTCTCATGTGACAAATCGTCCCTCAGGTCTCATGTTTCTCAGGAGCCGACATGGGTTCTTTAGTATGTTTATTGCCCTCCCCAAAATACTTATGTGGGTACATTGGGTACTTGAAAATCATGGACAGTTGAATACATAAGATTTGTTTGAGTTTAGTAAGAGCCCTCGGGCTACAGGGAGGTGTCTTCACTCATTTTACTTGATTAAAAATAGAAAGCACTTAGTAAATATGAACAAACAACTGGATACATTTAATTTCACATTAAATTGAATTTTTAAAAATAGAAAATGTACAGCACTATGAATACTTGAGCCTCAGCGTAAATGAAAAGGAAAATCTCTCCTTGATATCTGCTCTCACTGCTTCTTTACTCTCAAGAATTCAGCATCACACTCAATGTTTGATATTTCCAAAGCTGGTGTACCATGCAGATTGGTGACGAGGTGTTTTTACTACTGGCTGAAAGGAAGTTTTTAAAAAATGTCCTACCTTGATATGCAGTAGAAGTATGCAGTACCAGTTAAAACCTGCAAAAGTCAGGATTCATTTACTAATTCATGCTATCAGTAAGCCATGCATATGAGAAATAGGTACTAAAACTAATTTAAAATGATGACAGGAAAAATGGGTTATTATTAATTACATTATTTTAATCATGTTTACTTGAAAGTTTGTTACCATGGATATTGTGTTTCAGATACACACACACAATTGAGCATCACTGATGGGAAAATCCACATTTTTGGACACATAAATGTTTAACTAGTATTTTGTTCTTTGCTGTTGAGATTGTTGTTCATAAGGCTCCTAGAGACCAAGAATAACAGTTGCAGACTCAGTCTTAGGTGAAGGCACAAATTTCTTGATAAGATCAAGGATGAAAATGTGGAAATTATGCACAAACTTGTAACCCTTTATCTTAGGTCATTTTAATGTCATTATACTTGCAGAGGTGCTAATTTCATGTTTGAAAAATGTTAACACTGAAAGCCTTTTTCCTGAGGCATCTTACTACAAAGAAGATAAGTATACTGCACGCTAATGAACTTTCTTCTAAGAGGAGAAATGAAGAGTTATATCATAGGGAGAAGATAAATAACCAAAGAAGGAAAAATAAAGTCGTTGAAATCCACAGTCCTTTTGATATGGATCTTTAGTTGTAATATAATTTCTCACTATGCCAACTCTATAAATAGAAAATAATGAAGTAAAATTTGAAGGGGTATACCCAGATGGTCTGTTGCTCAGAGCATGGTAGCTAGAATATCTCTCTTCCATAAAAAACTTTAATTGTAAAATTTATGGATGCTGTAGGCTTTAGCAAATATAACCTGAAATCAGTAAAACAGCCAACTGTGAGATTACAGTCACCCCTTGCTGTGGTGTGTGCTGCTCATTGTGTGGACTAAGTCACTGGCAATATTTCTACTCAAATTACAGATCTTTTAGTAACATAGTTGTTTAGTATTATTTCTCTACTGATAATTCATTTTATATTTTTAACATACTGCTTCACATATTTAATCCTTTATAACTTCCAGAAATGCAATACAACATTAAAGAGATCATATCCAAGGCATGTTTTTGGTCTTGACCAAGAGCAACATGTACATAAATTTATCCCTGATTCCATCTCTTGAAATTGTCTTTGTTTCTCATATAACTGATATACTTTTAGGAGAAAACATGTGTTTTCTGGTTGGAGTGGCATTTTAATATAATCAAGAAAAATCTAGTAGAAGAGTAAAGCAATTCTCATCAATACAAAGAGAATACTGAGGCACGGACAGATATTTAAAGACATGACAACAGCTCTTCTAAGATAATTCTCATTCGATCACATGTGTGTGATCTGAGTAAAGCCAGAGAGTTGAACCCTAGAAGTCACATTTAGAGCTACTAAGAAACGGAGCTTGAACCGTGTGGTATTTGGTCAGGTTTCCTTCCCATTCTTCTCCCATACATTGTCAGCTCAGCACTCATCACAGACAGGCCTGAGTAGGAGACAAAAAAAAAAAAAAAATGCAAAAGAAGAAGCATATCCTGCAGCATCTGAGAGATCTCAAGAGATTCCGTGGGCCTCTGTGCAAGCCACATGCCTGCAGAGGGCACAAGTAAACCGGGCTGTGTGATGTTTGTTATTGTGTACTTTTGACACCCTGTGCAAACATACATTTCCTATTTTTAGCGTGAAATTTTAATTTTGTTTTCTGAAACCGTCTCTTCATTTTGCATGGGTTTATAAGAAAGCAGTGTGTGCACATGGTTTTCTTATAACTCAAAGTAATCTCCGAAGCACCCTCTGTGTGCCCTTGGAGATCTGAAGACGTGCATGTTAGTGTCCTTCTCATGCAGATTGGAAATATAAGCCACGATGTAACAGAAGGGGTTTAGCTGCAGATACGGCATCCAGGGGATGCAGTCAGGGTGAAAATGGCTTGTCGCTTTACTCTCAGTTACAGACTCGAGGAAATGAGATTTTTTTTGATTACTTCAACAAAATTGCCAGCAGCTATAAAACTTCGTCTCCATTTGTCTTGAAGATAAAATTACTAACCTACTAAATTGAGGATGAAAAAAAAATCCTTGACATGGAGTTGTAAACTGGTTTAACACAGTGTTAATGTGAGATTGTTCCATAGAAGACCCCTGTTCTGTGTCAGAATGAATAAAAAAGTACTGCCAGCCATAGACTTATTTTCAAAGGAGGCTATATAATTAGTTATTTTTTTTTCCCCAGGGAGTCTGGCAATATCCTGTAAGGAATCATTTCATTTTATTCATTACAAGAAATCATAGCTTATATGTCCTCCAGGCAAAGAGTTTAATCTGACAATCGGATGCTTTGGTGATGGAAACTCCCCATCATGTGTGTGGTAGTAAGGACATGCCAAGTGACATGACACTTCAAATCGTTTTCAGAAACTATGCGTGTTTGATACTTGTGTATGTGTGTATACCTGTAAGTTCTATGGAAGAACATTTTCCAGTGGAAACTGTGTGAGAGGTTATGCTTCTTTTTTTCTTTTTGAGAAGTAAAAGTAGAACCAGGAGCATATATATATATATTTTTTTTCTTTTTTTTCTTTTTTTTTTCTTTTTGAGACAGGGTCTCACTTTGTAGTTCAGGCTGGCCCTGAGCTCACTATGGTGCCCAGGCAAGCCGCCGCGAACTCAGCAATCCCCAGGAGCATATATTTAAACTGTGGATTTCCAACTGTTTACAGTAGAAGTTAATGGCACTCGCCCTGGAATTTCTCTCTTGGTTTTGCTTTGCAATAGTGAAAGAACCTAAGAGCTACAATTCCCTGAGGCATACTGCAGGCCTGTAGTTTGCACTGCGCGATTCTCTCATGTTTCTCACGTAGCTTCTCAGTACGTATTTGTCCTTACCTGCAGTGGAATCTGTCAGGTGGATGTTAGGCCTCAGAATGTGACTGATGATTCCACAGTTCTCCGACTTTGTGGTCCACGGGCTGCCTCTCAAGCTTTTCAGAATAAAGATCTACAGTTTCCACTCTGAGGTATTGTGGTTTCATTGACCTGAGATGTGTCTTGACATTGGGATGTGTAAAAGCCCAGTTGTACTAATGTGGAGCAGAACTTGCAAAGTGGGTTAATCTAGATCTATAAAAGACTAAGCACATTCCTCAAAACCATATAGCTGGGAAATGGTGGTGTAGGAATTCAAATCCACCTCTCCAGTTTCCTAATCCAAAGTCTTCACTGTGAACGTATTTTTGTTCACATTTCTATTTTAAATATTGATTTTTAGAATTGCATCTATCCTTATCCCCATAAACAAAATTACAATAAAAGGCAGTTTTCATGAATTCATATAGTGAAAAATTTGTTAAGACTCGATAAGTAAAACTAACACTAAAAATAAAAATCGTAAAATACTTACTATTACATTAGTTTCATTAAGTTAGATATTTCCTAAAATATTACCTGCATTTGTAAATTTATGACCTGAAGAACCCACACACTTTTGAAGCTCAAAGAAGAAAAGGAACGTTTTTCTTTTCTTTTTATCTTTGCAGTTTGGGTTAAAGGAGCTGAGAACTTTTCAAATAGGAAAGCATTAATTATACATTGTTGCAACCCCTGTCTGAGCGATTTAGAGTTCATGTAGTTAATCTCTTTCTCTGTACCCAAAGAGGATTTTACTAATTAAAAGAATGTTCAACTGACCAATATTTTCTTACTAATGTCAAGTAAAATTTGCGTTCTATCTTTGCTTTTCTTTTGTATTTTTACAAACTTTTCTTTGTATTAAAAACAGTGGCTATATCCTGCTATGTCCATCTATTAAGTTAGAAAATACTTGTGTGGAGTATTTTTAAGCATTTGACTAAAAATGATTTTTGAGAAAACAAGTCACTATATTTGAAAACAAGTCACTTTATTTGCATTTGAGGCTGCAGATTGAAATGTATTCTGCTGTCTGCACTTTCTGTTAAAGATATTCATTGTCTCAAGTTTATGACAACTTGACCCCATTTTATTTCTGGTTGATCATTTAAAAGAAACACATGAGAGTAGTGAGCTTAAATATGATTTGGAAAAAAAATAAAATAGTATGTATATAGGGGGTGGGGAGGGGGTGGGTGGGCAGGGATGTGGGTAAAAATGAGAATTGACCTGTGTCACATATTGATACAAATTCCCCAATGTTTTGTGTGATTGTGAGCTGTGCATATAATGTACTAATAAAGTTTACTGAATAATGCAAAAAAAACCACATTTTTTAAAAGGTAAGCTCTGAAGAAACTAGTCTTTTCTGAAATTTATGTTTTTTTGACAGTATCTCACCATGTAGCTGCAGCTGGTCTTGAACTCACTGTATTGTCAAGGTTAGCTTCAAACTCATAGCAATTCTCCTGCCTCAGCCTCCTGAATGCCGGGATTATAAACCTATACCATCATGCCAGTTTTTCTGTAATCCTAAACTGAGCAAAAAATGAAGTTCTCTTTTTCTTTAAAATCTTGTAAATATCATAGAATTCTAATTTTTGTGAGTTGTTTTCACAATTTACAACTTCATATTTGGAATTTAAAAGTGTATACATTTAATATATTAAATACCTAAGAAGCAAATTTACTTCATCATTAGGTGGAGCTACAGAGCAATAGTGAGTTTTATTCTTGAACGAAAATAGACATTTATTCCATTGTAGACATATTGATGAATAGGTTATAATTCATATCCATTTAAATCTAACTGAACATTTAAATCTAACTTTAATTGCCCTTAATTTGTCTAAAAAGAATGCACTTGTTGACCCAAATTATAGATATTTTTGTACATATTGTCCCACTGAAATAAGTATTTAACTCAGACATCACAGTGTACAAGGTCTACTTCATTATTACATATAATAAATTTGAGAAGTAGTGGCACTCGTACTTCCCTTTTCCCTAGGCCATTCCATATTCATTACATCATAAAGCAGATCTGGTCGGAATCTCTGTTGGATGAGAGATAATGTATGAAAAGCTGGCTTAGTTTCTACAGATTCATAATAAAATTGTCATTCTGTTAAATTCCTCCTGAATGTTCTTTCTATAAAATTGGTAAGCCCTTCTTCATTTTAGTAGTTTCTCATTTGTTATGTTCAATCTTGTACATTAAATCACTCCTTTCTAGGCTTCCACAATCACTGTAAATGCAGTATGCAAGACCTTTGTGGCCAGTGTCCTCTCCTCTATAGAAATGTTCTAGTTGTAACTGCATATTACCAAGAATTCAGCTTCTGCCTTACTGGTAAATAGGCAACTGGAAGAGAAAAAAACTACACAAGCACATTCAAGATTGTTACCTTAAAGGATACATATAGTACACTTAAAATCATTGTAAGAATTACCAGTTCACAAGCCAAGCCCCAATTACACTCTAGCTGTACGTTATGTTAGTTTTCTTAACAAGCATGCACTTAAAGTTTTCAGAGAAAGAGCCAGAGGTATGTCTCTGGAACTCATTGGACCCAAGATCTAAGTTGGATTTGCAGGTGCCATTTTTCTCTTTGGTGTTTTCCCTTCACTTGCTTGTGCTCCCATGTGAACAGACGTGCTTTCCACCACACCTTGCTGTCTGCTCCAGTGGCCTCCAGATCCTCCCCTCCTGGTTCCTTGACACCCCCTCAGATGGAGACTTCATTCCTGACCCGAGTTAATATCTAATGTGGAGAAATTCATCAAAAGTTATCCAGAAAGAAAAATGGCTCGGTAGAAATAGGAATTGGATTTACAACAACGATTTATCACATAAATATTCACAAAAACCAGTGTCTGATATGCAAATAGTGTTTGCTTTATAACAAAATATCAGAACCAGTGCCACCCTTACTGTGTATTAGTAAGAAAATTCTGGGGCCGGAGGGTTAGCTCAGTGGTTCTGGCGCCTGCCTTGCAAGCGCAAGGTCCTGAGTTCGATCCCCGGTAACCACATATAATGCTGGGTGTGGAGACACGCCCACCAACAATCAACACCGCATACCACAATGCCGGGAGTGGTGGCTCACGCCTGTAATCCCAGCACTCGGGAGGCAGAGACAGGAGGATTGCTGAGTTCGCGGCGGCTTGCCTGGGCACCATAGTGAGCTCAGGGCCAGCCTGAACTACAACGCGAGATCCTGTCTCAAAAAGCAAAAAAAAAAAAAAAAAAAAAAAAAAAAAAA
>PVIC010022026.1:0-28045 GCA_004025085.1 Thryonomys swinderianus
AATTTATAGAGATACAAAATTATAAAGTCCTTTATATGTTTTACAAAATAAATTTTACCTAATTTATTATTCTGTGATGTGAAAAGAGTAACCTCTTATTTGCTTTGTCCATAAATAAGTAGTTTGAATAGATATTTCCATGAGTTGAACAAATATTTGACACAATATCAGTAAGAAGTATGACTCTTCTTATCTTGGTCCCTGACACTGTATCTTTCTAGCATCTTCAAAACAACTAAAGTTTAAATCTGGGGAATAAATCCACCTTACTTTAGTCCAATGCTTCTTAGTAAGCCTGGTACCTGCAAAGCCCACATTCATTCGTATGAAGAGGGAGATGGCTTAGGAAATAATTTTACAGGCCAGAGATTTAACTCAGTGGTTCTGTGCTCTGCCTGGCAAGCGCAAGGTGCCTGGTTCGATCCCCTGTAACCACATACAACAATGCCAGGTGTGGTGACCCAGGCCTACCAGCAATCAGTACCACAGTGCCAGGGATGGTAGCTCACACCTGTAATACCAGCACTCGGGAGGCAGAGCCAGGAGGATTGCTGAGTTCCAGGCTTGCCTGGGCTAAGTAGTGAGTTCAGGGCCGGCCTGAACTACAAAGTGAGACCTTGTCTCAAAAAGAAAGAGAGAGAGAGAGAGAGGGAAAAAGAAATAATTGTACAGTGATGTAGTGTATTTACTTCATTTGTGTTTCTTTTAGAACTCAGATGTCAAACATAATTTTTTTTCTGCCTAAAACATTCAACACTTTATCCTCACAATTTAAAGGGTGCTGTTTAATATCAAAGTGCTTTGTAAACTTGAAAAAGGAACTTTCTAGGCTTTGGCCATGTTTCCTTTTTATGGCTTAAATCATGAATCACTACTGAATAATAATCATCACCTTTCCTTCCAGCCCTCAATTACCCTTAATTAACAATAATGATAATAATAATTATACCCTACACATCACTCCCAGCAACTATCGGCATTTCGGTTACATTAACTAGTATCAATACATCAACCCTGAAAGGAAGGGAAGGGAAGATATTATTTTAACGAAGAGAATGGTCTGGTAGCATGACTTGGCCAAACAAAAAATCAGCTGAGGCAGAGTAAGCGTATCCTTGCGTGTTTGGAAAAACATCCCGATGAGGTGTCCATCAAACACTCATCAGGCTGCTCCTTCAGGGTAAGTCAGAGTTTACTGTTCAAAAAGCTGATCTCAATCAAAAACTGTCTCCATTGCACAGAACACTTAGCTGGTGACTCTTGGGTGTAAATCTCTTCGTGAGATGCTATAATCACTGACCTGAATAAAACTGGACATGTCAATTTTCTATCGCTTAATTTGGAGGTAAATAAAGTGAGTCAAATGCTGGTGGCCAGCACCCTAGTCTCGCTGCTGTGTGTCAGGCCCATCCAGGCATCACATGGTGGGGATGTCCTTTAAATCCACCGTGCAGTGGACGGCGAGGGGTCCACTTCTCTTCAGTTTAGCTGTGAGTACCACTTCTCAGCAAGCTATCCAGGATGGCTGGGCCTTTCTTGGGAACCTGGAAACTTGTCTCCAGTGAAAACTTTGAAGATTACATGAAGGAACTAGGTGAGAAACTCCATTACGAGATTTGGGAATTGGAGAGGCATTTTGCAGTGTGGTTGGGTTTGCACTTCATAATTTAATTTCCCTGTAATTCTCTCTTATGTGATTTTGGGATATATTCATATGAGATTCAGATAATTTGTAATTCAATTTCTTATTAATACTTTTGCTTTTTCTTATTATGAGTAGTGATAGTGTCTTTGAAATACTAGGTTGACAAAGCCTAATTACAATTCACATATTTAAGCTCTTTTATTCTTTATGAAAATACATTATGCTAACTTCTTGAGACAGTTTTCTTTAGCTTGGGCATTTTACTGAAAAGAGTTTTTCATCCTCAAGTTTATACATAAAAATTTCTCAATATAGGGGTAAGGGAGTGTAGGGTAGGTGGAGAATGGGAAAAATGAGAATTAAGTCGTGTCATGCACTAGCACAAACTTTCAGTGTCAGCTATGATCATGATGTGTATATAAAATGTATCTATAAAATCAATTATAAAATAATTTATCAGTATTTTAAATCTAACCAGTAAATTTGTTTCAGAGTTTGCTTTAAGTTATAACTTTAAAACAGAAGTAGAAATGAACAATTAATTTCTGGTAAGTTAATTTTTTAGAGTTTTTATTTAGGTAAGAGGTATATTAAAATATTATTTTGAAGAGCTAAATTTTGTATTTATCAGGACTGTAAATGCTATCTACCCTTTAATTGACTCAGGTTAACTGACCAACACTAGTTATGATGAGTTGCGTCTATAATAGTGACAATATTTTAATTAATGCCAGAAGAACAGCAATTACTTAATACCTTTCATATTAAATTAAGCCAACAGCTACCTTTATTTTTTAAACTAGCTCTAGCCAATGAAACAATATCTTATCTCTCACAATAAGACATCAGTGTGCTTAGAAATATAAAACTTAGCCTTTTGTATCATTATTAATTTTCTCTGGGAATAATAAAAATTTTCTCTATCGCTTCAATGGTTTGTAAACTTACATGTTTTAAATTAAAATTTGGAAGTCTAAAAATGGATGGTGATCAAAATAGCAATTGTTTTGTCTTGGAGATATATTGGACACTCACAAAAGTTATCAACTAGTATCTACCTTGTGCTAGTACCAAGGCGAATGTCTTTGTCCAATCTTCCAACACACTTGGGTACTAATTATTTACACTTTCGTCTTGTAGTTCTGGGGATCAAATACAGGGCCTCTCCCCTGAGCTACGTCAGAGCCTTTTTTGTTTTGAGACAATCTCACCAAGTTGCTAAGATGCTGCGGCTGGGCTCAAAGCTGTAATCCTCCAGCTTTGCAGTACTGGAATTTTACATCTGTGTGCTGCCACGCCCGAGCGGTTACCCACAGGTTACTGTCAGGAAAGGGCAGAGAGCACACGACGCCTCCAGCTAGCAGATGGCAGAGTTGGAGCCAGGTTTTCAGTACTTTTGTTTTCGGTCCACACGGCTAACTCTGCTTCTTCCCAGAGAAGTGCTTCAAACCCATTCCATAATTTGAATGGGATCTAGAATGTTACATGGGCTCAGAGGGAGTCAGCACTTCTGCCCACCTATTGTAGGGGCCGAGTTTGACAGTGGAAAATCCCTTACCTGAATAACAGAGCGGGGTTGTAAGCGAACATTGCCTGCACGGCTGCCGTAACGTTCCACAGGGAGGGGCGAGCGTGTCACCAGGAAAGCACCGCATCGTTGCCCATTTTACACAAAGCACAGTTGTCTCAGAAAATGAATTTGGCATTTCCAAATGCCAGACAAGACTATTAACTATACTTTATGATGGGGAGTTCACAGAAAGCATTGAGAAAATGACTAGATATTACTCAAAACTTACATGTGTCTCTGTTACTTGCAAATTGTTTACCAAAATGCTGCTTAGCACATCTGAATAAGGTGTTTTTGCTTTCTCTCTTTTCTAGGAGTCAGTTCTGCAATCCGGAACTCGGCAGGAACAGCAAAGGTGAACGTCATTATTAGTGAGGAAGGGGACACAGTAACCATCCAAACACAAAGCACCATCAAGAACACAGCCATCTCTTTCAAACTAGGAGAAGAATTTGATGAAACCACTGCAGACAACCGGAAAGTGAAGGTCAGAACTAAATATCCCTGGTGTTCAATAATCACAAAAAAACCAGAAGATGGTTAGGCTTGTTTTTCTAAATATAATTTTAATTATTATCAAGTCAGTTTGGGTTTTTTAAAATATCTGCACCTCTCTAAACTCAGTCATTTTGCTAACTGTTCTGATGGCTCAATAGGGCTACAAAATTGAAAATTGTTTTTACCTTTCTTCCCCGATCTTGCTTTGTCACTGTACAAAGCTTCATATGGAAAGGAACTATTACCCACAAATAAATTAGGAACTTTGCCTAGGAGAAAACATTAATTGACTAATCTCTTGAGCCTTCGAATTTGGCAGTATGAAAGAAGCCGTGGCACAAACCCAAGTGAGAATTTCAAATAGGTTTCGAATTATAAATTAAATGGTAGAAGCGTAGTTCTGTGTGAGTTACATTGTACTGTGTTGTTTGCTAATTCTAACTCATTTCCTTGTGTATTTGTAGAGTATTGTAACGTTAGATGGTGGCTCGATGAATCATGTCCAAAAATGGATGGGCAAAGAAACAACCATCAAAAGAACAATTGTAGATGGAAAGATGGTAGTGGTGAGTTTTCTCATTTATGTGCTTCTATTGAATTCATGCCCGTCAAGCTACTCAGTTGTTTCTATATCCTGAGTTGAGAGTTCGGTCTGGGGAGACAGGAGCAGAATAAGTTTAACTATTAACTCCTGAATATAATAGATCCCTCTTTGCTTTCAGGAGTACACCATGAATAACATCGTCAGCACTAGGATCTATGAAAAAGTGTGAGAAGAGAGTTGGCATCCACGAAGATTTATTCATTAACAGGAAACCGGTACTTGAACAGAACCATCGATTATTAAAAAAATTCTCAGTATAAATTTGCTCAATAAATTTGCATCAAACTTAATGCAGCTTTAAGGTTATTCCAAACAAGGGTTTGGAACAATCTGATGAAAGTTCAGATGACCACAAAGGGTAGCCTATATCATTAGAGCTGGCCTTGGGAAGTACCAATGCTGAAAACCAGCACTCGTGATTCTTTATTTTGATAGAAGTCTGTCTGGCTTAAAGAAGATAGACAGATAAATAGATAAAATAAATTATCTGGTGATTGAGTTGAGTTGTGAAAGAAGAGTACTTGCAGAAACTATTGTTTCCTTTCTTCACAAATTAATTTAAAATCCTCAATGAACCAATCACCATTGTTTATGAGTTAAACCTTAGCATGTTGCTAAATGCTAGTCTTGAATGTCTAAATGTCTAATGAGAATATAACTTATAGAACTACACGGAGCCCCTAAGTATTTCACCCTAAATGCAACTGTTGAATTTAAGTGATCTCAGTGCCAAAATAAAATAGAGTAGTGGAGGCAAAGTCCCCCAAAATGGAGACCATCTATTCCACTGGGGTGGGGGAGAAATTGAGTAAATAATTATGTTCTACCTTAAATTTTAAAATGGAGAGTAATTGGTCAAATATGAGCCTAAAAAGTCATGTTAAATATGCACTGGAGAAGATGGTCCCTGTAACTTGCCACCCAAATTGTATACTTAAGGGTGAAAAGGGGTGCTACTAAGGACAATCCTACACAGGCAGAAGGTGACTGCTCTGTGCATACTGGGTAGGGCCAGCTTAGGAGGAGTAAAATTGGAGAGTAGTGGACAGAAGAGCTAAAACAAGAGACTGGGCCATGAACTGAACTCCTGGCCAAAGGAAGGAACTAGGGCTGTGTTATTAGACACGAAGACCTCTGAGTATTCAGCTGTGCTAGGATGATGCCCTTGTGCTGGCCATGTGGCCACCAGCTGTGCGTACACTCACCCCACAGGACCTGTCCCTCTCTTCCTCAAGAACTCCTGTGCGGACAAAATGCTACCATGTTTGTTCTTCAGAGCTCAAAGCAGCTGCAGCCCTGGTGGTGTGCTGGAGGGGGCACACGGGCAGCGCCTCCCTGATCAGGCTTTGCAGGGAGCGGGGGGGGACAACTACCTCAGTGACTCTTTAAGCAGGGGTCAGAGCACTGGCTTTAAAAGTCCTCACCTATCTAAATAAATGAAATATCTGTCATTTCAATGGAGGATAACAATGGACCTTCTCAGTAGGCACAGTCCTTAATCAAAAGCCATTATGTATTCTCTTTCCAAGGGGGTTTGAAATAAAAGAAGTGACACTAACTTTTATAAGCCACAAAGAGAAATGTATTTTAGTTTGAAATTTTTAGCTCTGATAACAGTAACAAATCATTAAATTTCAGATCCACACTGAAGTATGTAAAGGAAACATTGATTTTCCAAAAATGAATCATATTAATGCCAATGTGAATATTATTATCCAAGGATAATTTTCCAGATTTCCTTTTTTGCTACTAAATATTATTTAGAAAGTCACTGACAATAATAATGTCTTTGACCATTCTTAGTAATATTTAATATTCACACTTTGGGCACCAACAGTCTTATAAACATAGAAAAAAATACTTTTGTTTATGGGCCAAAAAAGATGAACTCAGTCCTTGTGCATTTCAAACAGATACTAGTAAAAATTAAGAACATCAAATGAAAAAAATATGACTGACCACTCCAAAATAGTAACCAGAAACAGAGTCAAGGAGCACACACATATCAAGATGAACTTTGCCTCCAAATTCCATGTTCTCATAGTTTCTTCTTTGAGCGTGTAGGGAGAAAATAGAACATATTATTTTTGAAATTTGCTATCCAGGCCCTTGTCCTTTCTGTAGGGGGCCGACAAGCTCCATCCAGCCCCCCATTCCCTTTGCGCAGAGCTCACCGGTGCCCCAGAGTCCAGCAGTGAAGGGGTCTGGTTTTGTGAGCCCCCGGGGCTGGGCCGGCGCGTGCTCTTGTCACCGACGGCAACATGACAGACTGCAGCTGCTGCTGAGCTACTTAATTCCTCTCCGGTGCCAAAGGGGAGGGGAGGATGAGGACACCTTCTGAAAAAGGCCAGGGCGGGAAGACCCTCAGGTGGTTTCCGTCTTCCCAGAGCCGCCTCTCTGATGGTGACGTCACGGGCGGGAGGAGGAGAAACGCACTGAGGAGCCAGGCACCCCTGTGGTGAGCGGAAGGTCAGGGCAGGGGAGCGTCTTAGCGGAGCGGCGCTTGGAACAAAGGCTGCAAACAACTCCTTAGGAACAGGCTTAGGGGGGAATGAGCCCAGAAATGAGTCCGGTTTACTTTATAAGGAGAGCATAGTTCAAATTTCAGTAGAGGCTTTTTGAAAATAAGAAGTCGCAATAATAACTTACAGAGCAATTTCACCGAAATTATCTCTCCTGATCCTCAAATCAAACTTTAACACGTAATAAAAACTGAACCAAGTGCCACCCATCTAGTAGGTCACAAAGCTAGGCGAGAACGTGCTCCAACTTCTCTACAACACTGGCTTTTTACAGTGAGATGTCACCGTGCCGGGGATGGCCCACGGCCCCTTAGAGACCTGGGGTTGCTCTTCCCCAGCACTGCATCGTTGCGGGGAAGAGCTGCAGCCGGGCGTCGCCCTGCTGTCCCTGCCCTGGCCACACCGGGACCTGTGACTGCTCTAGAATGGAATCGACAGAAGCCATACATGCCACGTGTGGCAGAGCAGTTAAGGAACAGCTCATGCTGCCCCTGAGCCCCGTGGGCCTGGCGCAAGCACCAGGTGACCGGGCCTAAGCAGGAGTGACCTCCTGGAAAAAAGCTCCTTTTCCACAAAGAATCCTACACTGGATTGCACACCGACTGGAACTAAACTTCGCAGTTAAACCACGGAAACCCTGGAATGTATTGCACCACCGAGTGTATTCTGGGTCTGAATAAAATGTAAGAAATTTCATTTTTACAGTCGCCACCCAACACAAGCATGTTATAGGCTGGAATGAAACTACAAATCGAGCTTTCAGTCGACAAAGTAAGTGGAATTCAATGAATAAAAAACAACAACGCATTTTAAACATGAAGTTAGTTAATTCTCTGATCTAATGTACTTAATCTGAAATGTTTCCTCGCTATAAAAATGTCATAAGTTAACTAGACTTTCTCGTGCAGCCTTTACATCATCTCACCTTGAACAAAAGGGAAGAAATAAATTAGAAAACAAACCAGGCTTGCTTGGCTTAATTAATACATGATTTTAAAACATCACTCTAATATCTTGGAGCTTTATTTGTCCTTTGTAAGATCATGCCGGACACTCACATGAATGTATTGTTCACTGTGTTTTGGAAGTGTTTTTGTTTGCTTGTTTTTATGCTGCAGGGGATTAAACCCTGGGCCTCCCGAATGCTGGGCAAGCACTCTGTCACTAAACTACATCCTAAGTCTTTTCTATTTTATTTTGAAACAGAGTCTTTTTAAATACTTGAGACTGGCTGGAATTTACAAACCTTCTGCTTCAGCCTGCTATGTCACTGGGATTATAGAAGGGTGTGGCCAGAACAGTGAATTATTTTAAGGGATTCTGTTCTTCCATTACCAAGATGGGAATCTAGGGTCAAGGGCTCAAAGGATTTCAAGCTTTTTATGTCAATGCCTGGAGTACAATCTACTAGGTTGTGCTGGGGAAATGTTAACATCATTTTCTCTCCAAAAGCAAAGCAAAGGCAACAGGAAAACCATAGGAAGCTAGTTATATGGTAATGACCAGAGAAACTGAAATGCAGAAATCCCTTCATTCCCTCCACAGCAAGTGACCTAGCAATAATAATGTGAAATCTTAGATTCAACTTTGGAAAAGAAGCCATGCATGTTAGTTTCCAGCAAAACACAAAGCTAATTGCATTTTGGGGGAACAAATTAAAAGTCTTCTTCCATGTCTCTATTGTCATTTGACAAGAGAAAAGTTATTAACTACCTTTAGGGTACCATAAATGCCATAGTAACCATAGTAACTAAAAGACTAAGTATCTATTGGTACCTGAGGAATTTACAAGGGGTAGTTTCCATGAAAAAAGTGATGTTTAATGTTGGCATAATTAAAATTGAAGAAAAACACTTATGTGAAGCACTTAAGAAAGCAATCTGGATAGGAGGCCTAAAGTGTCTGGAAAAAGCACAAGACACCCTCGCTTTTGAGTTCTGATGATACATCAGGTCATTTTTGCAAGGCAGTGTCTAAGATGTTGCGTAAAGCATCTTCCTATGGAGTCACAATTTACTGGCTCTTTATTCTTATTGCCTCCATCTGATAATAATCCAAAATGACAGGAGGAAGTCTCTGAACATTGCATTAAACTGTGCCTAGAGTATAAGGGTAATGAAAGTGGGAAGCATTGTTCAATGATGTTTAACCAGCATCAAAAGTGCCGGGCCTACAGTAGGCTCTCAATAAATATTTTTCCAGTTGAATGAATGAAAACAACTTGGCGTCAGAATGGAAGATCATGAATACTTTAGTTGATATCTCTTCTAAAAATATAATTGAATATAGCTTGGAAACATAGGTAAAGGACATTAACATTACATCCTGTGTATGTTTTCCTCATCCACCCTCTTTGGGCAACTAGGCATTCTTTTCAGTGTGAGTTGCAAACAATTCCCCTTAACCCTGAGAATTTACATAGGCAATGAATTACTGAAAAGAAAAGGATTGAATCCTATAGAGAAACTATATCTATTTAACGACCAGTTAGTTCAAGTCCAAACATTTTTATGAGTTGTAATGTTTCTGGTGTTTGCTACATGTTCTTTCTTGGTAGGGTATTGATGCCTTTCTTATTGAGGTGTTATGCTTTATATGTAGATGTTCCCTAAAAGCCTTGCATGCTCAAAGGTGGGTTTTTGGGAAGATGACTGAATCACAAGAACATTACAGCTGACTGCTACTTGGAGGCATGGTCAAGTCTGAAGATGGGGGTCCCTTTCTCCCTCCCGAGCTCCTATCTTGTACCCAGTTGACTATGAACTGAAGAATGAGCCAAATAAACTTTTTTGTTTAAGCTATGGCTGTCAGATATTTTGTCCCAATGATGAGAAAAATGATCAAGACATGAGACCGTCCTACTCTTTGAAGCTGGTTCAATCAGGATCTTCTTGCACTGCTTTGACTTGTGCCTTTGGCATGTACATTGGGCTCAGACTCTCACCTTGGCCCAAAATCATCTGGTCAGTTTCAGTAGTCATGTTCAACTGCCAATTAGCCTAAAGTAGAAGATTCTTTTCTTGGTCTAAAATTGCTTTAATGTTATAAGCTTTCATCCTCGACGTACATGCATACTTCAGTGTTCATGTTACTCCTCCCCCAGAGCAACATGTATGCATGTGTGATAAGGGTTTACATTTGCTCTCTCTGGTCAAGGAATGGAACTCTGAAATAACATAGGCACCAGGATCTCTTGATTGTCACCTCTTCTGATTTTTGAGATCATGGCTACTGCTAGGCCATCATGGCAATGTCAGCATCACCTGATCATTGGCTGTCATCTGTGTTTGTGTATCCTGTTAGATGTCATATATGTGAATTTTAGATTCTAGGTAATGAAGCTTGGTTCAGATCCTGCCTCTCCTCACTCAAACTTTGGAAACTAGTTACCTCCCCTCCATGAGTTTGTTTTATTTAATAGTAAGATGGATATAACAAGAGTACATAACACTTAGAGTACTGCACAGAGAATTTGTATTAAGTACTTATCATGGTGACTGGCCCATGGTGAGCTCTCAATATCCATTAGGATAATTTTTATAGAAAATCCTTCCTTCATATGACTCTGGATTTGTTTTAAAGGACTTAAAGTTGTCATAGTAACTAAGAACCTGCTTAGTTTGCACTTAAAGTTTTTATAGATGTAAATCTTATTTGTGGTCAAAAAGCATGTTACAGTGCTGCTTCTTGTCCTATCATAAGAATAGGGCTCCTGTGCTCTGCTGGGACAGACTGACCTCATTGTCTGCCCACTCTGGCTGCCTGGGCTGCGTGAGCTATGCCAAGCCTCCCTTACCTCTGAATAGTCTTCACTCTGCTGCCCTGAGATTCTCTCCCACAACATAGTTGAGACTCTTATTACAGCACTCGTGGACATTTTCCTTTCTTTTTTTCCCTTTCAATAGGAATTCTTAGTTGTGCAGACTCAGGATTCAGAGTGGCCAAGATGCCGAAATCCATGTCTCTCTCTCTCTCTCTCACACACACACACACACTCATTCACAACCATAGAACCATAGAATAGTCTTTTCCAATGCATTATGGATTTAAATACTCTTATAAATTTAAGACCAACCAAAAAGTTTTTGAAGGTTCAAATAGTACTCTCATTCATTTTGGTGACATTTTTGGAAACAAAACGAAACATTGTGTGGGGTTTTCTTTTACCCTGATTGATGGGCCACTGATGATCGTGGAGCCATTCACTGTCTGGTCCTGACACTGCCTTTCTCATTGGGTCTCTGGGGGAGTCATGTGCTTTGTGGGCCTTGAAAAGAATCTTCTGCAGCCTCAGCCTTTCTCTGAGGCTCCTACATCCCCCCTAGAACTGTGTGCCACTCTCTTCTACCACAATGAGCAGCAAATTCTTGGGCACCTGGAAACTCATCTCCAGCGAGAACTTCGATGATTACATGAGAGCTCTGGGTAAGAAATGCTACTTGTCACACTGGCTCTGAAAACTTTGTTTCAAGAATTTCCTTTTGACATCACTGTTGCAGTCTGGGGAAGCTCATTCCAGCTGAAGTCCAGTCCTCCTCTCCCATTCATCTCTCGTTTCTTTCAAAAGATTTGTTTGCATTTTATCTGTGGCAATCATAATAGAACTTAAACGAAGCTATTTAAATGCATGAAACTCAGGCTGATACCAAAGGCAGTTTCATAGGGTTTTCATTGGAGATGAAAAATGTCATTTTAAAATACTTTCCGTTTAGCCAAGCCGAAAGGTCCCTTTTTCTCCTCTTCTAGGTTGCTCATTTTTACATAATCATATAGATATGAAGAGTCTGGAAAGAACCATGTCTCCTACACTAGGAGATTCATAGTCTAGAGAAGCTGCTGAGAGAAAAAGAACTGGGGTCGAGGCAATGAACTCAAACTTGGATTCACTAATGTCAGGTTTTCCTGATACTGGAGCGCAGATGGACATGGAAGATCCAGACTTTATTTTTTACTGTTTCTAAAGGGAATGTTCCAGAGATATGTATGCAATAGATATGAAGTATCTTTGGAGATTTCCAGAGCTGTGGAAAAATAACAGTGATGCCAGTGGCTTTAGGGTGCCATGCTTGCCAGAGTGGCTCTGGCTTGACTTACGTATTCAGAGAGCTTGTAAAAGTGTTTGTACTCTTCGATAAAATGAGCAGAATTATGTTATTGTTGCCTGAAAACCCAAAAGGACTTTTGGGAATGGGCCCTTCTAGATGTGTAGACTATGGCCCTCATTTTGTAGCTGACGCAAAGGCAAAACACAAGAAAGTCTTGTCGAGGGTCTAAGTGACAGAGCGTGCAAGTTCCCAGGAAGTTGGTGAATGTGGATTCTTGGGGTTTAATCCAGAGATTATTATTTAGTTTGAAGAGCTTTGCCCTAAATCATAGAAAATAACAACAGTCAATCAGAATGAAGAAAAATAAAAGAGTTCACTCTATTGCCTGTGATTCTTCACTATTTAGATATACCAGGCTTTTTTTCACTCAGGAAAAGGTAAGAATTGGGGCTTTGAACTGGACTCTCAGAAACTGCTTTTTTCTTTCATATATTTCTTATATGACAGTTTACTTTTTCCAGATAGTTGTATACTTTGGATAAAATAGTAGTAAAATATAAATATAATTTTGTTTGGTTTTTCACATGTAAGTGAGCTTTGAAAAATATTTTTATTTATCTATTAGTATTTCCAATGGTACAAATATAAAAGATGGATTAAGTTTTCCTACCATCTAGAGTTAGTCACAAAATTTGAGAAATGACGCTCTACCAAGGCAAATTGTTTCTACTTACAGTATAGTACTGAAGGGAAAAATATCAGGCAACAGAATGTGTCATAATCTCATTGAAACAAATCTATAATGTTTACAGGCTCAGACTCAGAGATCTTTAGTATTTCAAACAAATCTACAGTAACTGATTTCAAAGGGGAGTAGTATTGGGTGTGCTAAGAGTAGACATTTTTCCACTCTTGTGATGGAACACTTGTACTTTCTAAAATCCTTGGATACTGCTTTTGTAATTACTAGACCTAAAAGTTTCAAGCCCGAGACATACATTTTCCTTTTGCAGTGAAGTGATCAGGAGCACCTAGTAGTCAGTGGCATGACAGGCTGCCACTGAACCACTTAAGTGGCCACCACAGTGCATAGGCATGTTGTCTCTGTAGGCACAATCCTAACACTCTCTTGGTTTACAGGTGTGGGGTTGGCCACCAGAAAACTGGGAAATTTGGCCAAGCCTATAGTGATCATCAGCAAGAAAGGGGACTATATAACTATTCGAACGGAGAGTACCTTTAAAAATACAGAGATTTCTTTCAAACTGGGCCAGGAATTTGAAGAAACCACAGCTGACAATAGGAAAACTAAGGTAATCTTTAATGTTTGTCTTTAAAGTTGGCCCAGTCAAGTGCTTGACAGAGTATTGCCAGGAGTGAAAGGGTGGAAAATGCATGAGATGTCTGTTACGTAAATGGCTCAGTACAGATTAAATGACCAGCTGAAGTTGAGGTAGGTCAAGTACATGCATTTGTCTTTCCAGAGTGTGGTAACCCTGGAGAGAGGCTCACTGACTCAAGTGCAGAAATGGGACGGTAAAGAGACGGTGATAAAGAGAAAATTGATGGATGGAAAGATGATAGTGGTAAGAGTGTTTCCTAGTTTAACTTCAGAAATAATGCTATACAAATATATTGATTTTGTTATTTGCAAAATTCTCTTTGAAATACAAGTGAATAAAAATGGCTGAGAATAAAGTCAGAATTAATTTGATATTTAAATTATAAAAGATTTATCATCAGGTACTTCAAGTACAAGCAAGATTTTAAAATAGGAAATCTACTGTTAATCGATTGTTATTTTAGAAATAATAATACCGAAGAGGTAAAAATAAAGTTAACAAAAGCATGGCTAAATCTCACTAGCTTGAATTCACAATGACAAAAGCAAGTTTAATTTTTAAAATATACCCCAGAAAGCTAAACTATAGAATATTTTCAGATACCAAAGCATTTTGCTTTTGATCTATAGTGAGCTAGACTGAACCATGTTAATAATGCAAACTGAGCTCCTGTGCAATCTCTTGGTTAATGGAGAAGAATGATGACACAGATAACATGAGATGACTTCTAACAATTTTTAAAATGAAGGCTCTGTGTTCAGGAATTAATAGTACATCAAATATCAATAGATTCATGAAATGTTTTCAATGTTTTTTTTTTCCTTAGTGCAGTGATTTAGCCCTTGCTGAACTAGATTTACGTGGCTAATAAATTCCCATATGGGGGCCTAAGAATAACACCAATGTGCAAATAGTTTTGAAAACATTCTGTACATTTAAATGCATGAGAATTATGGTTAAAACTTACCACTTGATTTTTACATTCATTTGGAGGAATTAGTAGATATACATAACATAGCTTGTCATTTTTAATCCTCCTTCATCTTCTTCCCTGCCTTTCCCTCTTTCCCCCTTCCCTAGATCCCATTCCAAGCTCCCTAAAGTCTGTCTCCCGGCTTTCTATCATCTTTTCTATTTTGCTCTTCCAATTACTTATATTTTGGCTCCTTAGAGAAACAATGTGATATTTAATATTCTGATTTTGATTTCTTTTACTTAGCATTATGGTCTAAGATCCATCCACTTCTTACAAATGCCTCAAAATTTATCCTTCTTTATAGCCAAGTAGTAATCCATTTGTATACCAATTTTGCTTATTCATTCCTTTGTTGATAGGTACATATGCTTCTTCCATACTTTAGCTATTATGAATTGTGTTACTAAAAATATGAGTATGAATATATCGCTGTAATACGATGGCTTTAATTCTTCAGCAAAGATATCTAGAAAAGGTAGAGCTGAGTTAAATGAAATTTCTATTTTTAGTTTTTGGAGGCAGCTCCATAATGCTTTCTATAGTAATCATAGTAATTCACATTCCCATCACCATAGAAGGGTTCTAGTTTGCCCCACAGCCTCACCAACACTTTGAGTCTTGGGTGGCGGCCATTTTTACCAGAGTAGTAAAGCATCAGTGTTGTTTTAATTTGCTTTTCTCTAATAGCCAAAGATACTGAACACTTTTTCTTGTACATATTAGTCACTTTTACTTCATCGTCTGAGAAGTTGGACACATTTTTTAAAATTCCTGTACACAAATGTGGATCAATTTTAAAATCCTTTCTCCAATTTTGGTGGTCATAATTGTAAATTACTTGCAGATTGGCATTTTAATATTTTATTCCTAAGGTTAATTTTATGAGTTTGGAATTTCTGTTTTTTCTTAAAAATTTGCTGTTTTCTGCTTTGTTTCAGTTACTTGATTAATGTCTCTCCCTTTCTTAAGGAATGTAAAATGAAGGGCGTGGTCTGCACCAGAATCTATGAAAAAGTTTGAGAAAACAGTTTCCTCACTGAAGTAAAAATTGATTATTTAGTATTGGAAATCAGTTGCTTATATTGTCAAGACCTGACCAAGTCAAATCTGCTTGTTTTTGCTTTTGTCTTCATGTATCAGATTACTGAGGATTACTCTAAAACTTACTGCTGTTTAAATATTTTCAATTGGTAGAAGTCTCTTACTGTATTAAAGCATATGCATTGGCCAGACCTAAATAGTTGATAATGTTATTGATGAAAATTATTGATAATTGTTGATGAAATTCTGATGATGTAATGACATTTTAAAAGTAATAGGTCTGTAAAAGTATTGATCAAGGACAGCAAACTCAGATATCTTCAAGGGCCCAGAGAATCACTAGGTAAGAGCCAAAGAAATGAAGGAACCCAGGAAGGGACATTTTAAGTCAGGTGTTTCAGTCTCAGCTGAAGTGAGCAGTGTATACTCAGCCAGTTACTTATTAAATTGAGGGGTAATTCATAGCCAGTGAAATGCAAAGATATTAAGAACAGAGTAGATTGCATTGAGGCAAATACATGCACCCAAATAACTTAGGACTGAGACACAAAATATTTCTTCTATCCCAGAAGGCTTCTGCTTGTCTCTTCCTAGCCCATGCCCTGCCCTGTCCATCCTACCAAAAGCAAGTACAGTAATGACTTGATCCTAGCCCATAGGTTAGATTTGCCTGTGCTTGTTCATGGAATCATGAATTATGCATTTGTTTCTGTTTACTTCTTTAAACTCAGCACAGTCTTTTTCAGATGCATTCATGTTGTTGCACTAAATTGCTGCTTGTTCCATTTATTGCTAAGTACTATTTCATTGTGTGACTATGTCAGCTTATTAATCTTCCTGTTTCAATAGTTCTGGTATTACCAAGTTTTGGCCACTATGAATAAAGCTGCTCCATTTTAAATAAAACTAGTTTGTGGATGTCTTCCTTGTATTGAATCATAGAATTAATGAGTGACAATTTTTGACAGGAAGAATGGGAGACCATTATGCTTGGGTAAAAATAGAACTGTGTGTAACATGACTGACTAAACTAGAATATGTTTTGGTATTGATGGAACTAGAAAGTTCAGCATAGAAGAAATCAATATAAACATGAAAGAGAAGAAGATCAGAACCATGTAGAAATTGAAAGTAATCAATATAAAAATTATTTTTATAAGCTATGTGTAAATAGGTACAATTGCACATGCATATCTGTATGATACATACATATATTTACAGGTATGTGTATATGTACACACGTGTATGTTTCCTAGTTCTGGCCACCAAAAGCTTAGTAGCAAAGATTCTCTAGCAGGAAAGAACACATGTAGCACTCAGATCTCGGAGTCTACTATCATTTCCCCCTAAAATGATCCAAGGCACCTGAAGGAATGGCTGATTGACTCCAAAGCAAAGGCAGAATAGATACAGAAATGTTTAAAAGACATGTTGCCCAAAATGAAGGACTTCTTCTTGGCCAAATCTGAGACATTTCAGCACAAAATAATTGAGAAAATTAGAAAGCAATTGGAAAAAATGAGGACCCACAAATCTATACTGATTAATAGGCAAATAAATGATAGATGTAGACATGGAGGTACATTCTTTACAGTAGATGCCATGTGCCAGCTGGTAAGTGTGGAAAGATATCTTTCTGCAAGTGGTCAGAAAATTATCATTTTTCAACCAGCAGAGTAAATATATTGACAATAATCAATAAATACTAAAGTAGGGGAAATTTTTATGAGGCCCATGATATT
Organism: Thryonomys swinderianus; assembly: GCA_004025085.1. Classification (NCBI taxonomy): domain Eukaryota; kingdom Metazoa; phylum Chordata; class Mammalia; order Rodentia; family Thryonomyidae; genus Thryonomys; species Thryonomys swinderianus. The sequence continues at coordinate 16,987 of PVIC010022026.1, forward strand.
TATTTGATGTTAAAATATCTCCTCATATATGCCTGTCATCCCAGCACTTGGGAGGTAGAGGGAGGAGGATTGCTGAGTTCAAGGCTTTCCTGAGCTACACAGTGAGCTCAGGGCAAGCCTGAACTACAAAGCGAGACCCTGTCTCAAAAAAAAAAATCTTTTTTTTTAAGGGAAAATAAAGTCTCTACCCAGTAGAAAAATTGAGCAAAACCTTGTCTGGATTATCAAATTTAATCTTAATGTTAAAGGACGGATATTCTCCAAAGTGATACCTAAAGGAGAAAGCAACCTTACTTATATAGTATTCTGTCCTGAAATCTAAACGTGAGTCCAATTATGAGGACACATCAGACACATTCCAAATGAGGAATATTCTACTAAAAGAAGGGAGGTGGGTGATGACTGAATTCTTCAAAAATGCCAGTGACAAGACAAAGAATGGCAGTGGAAATATTCAGGATTAAATAACATTAAAATCACACAACAATTCAATGTTGTAAGTGATTCTAGACCAAATTTTTACTACAGGTGAAATAAATGCTTCAAAAGACAATATTTAATGAGTTAGTAAAATGGATAGTATATAACAGATTAGATTAAAGGTACATTGTGATTAAGTAAAAGACTCTCTCTGATCTTGAAAAATACACACTGTCATACTTTGAGGCAACAAGCCATAATGTGTGTGATTTACTCTTGAAGTATTTCAGAACAATATGCTTGTTTCTGCACATACAGAGACTGACTGATAAGATAAACAGGTAAAATCGAGCAGTTGAGGAGTCTGAGTAAAAGATACATGTTTCCTATGAATTACTCATATTCTTGCAACTTTTCTATAAATTTGAGATTATTTCCAAATATATATATTTATATATATATTATATATTTATATATTTTTTAAAATTGAATTCTTTATTGGTACAATTTATATACATCTCACAATCACAGATAATATTGGGGAATTTGTACTAATATACGACACAAGTTAATTCTCATTTTTACCCATATCCCTACCCACCCACACCTCCCCACCCCCTATATACATGCTCTTTTATTTTATTTCAGAATCATATTTATTCGTTCCCCTCATTACATCCCCACACCAAATTTCCTTTGGAAATTTCCCATTCTACAAAGACTGTCATACTTTCTAGAGCTCATTTGCATCTACAGGTGCTCATATCAATGAGAAGATCTGGTATTTGCTGATCTGTGATCTATTGATTTCACTCATTAGTGTGTCCTTATCCATTTTCACACACACATATATATATATATATATATATATATATTTAATTGAATTCTTTATTGGTACATTTTATATTCAGCTCACGATCACACTCAACACTGGGAAATTTGTACCAGTATGTGACACAAGTTAATTCTCATTTTTACTCATATCTCTACCTACCCACAACCCTCCACCCTCTATGTACTTGTTATTTCTTTTTCTTTCCAAATCAGATTTATTCTTTCCCCTTATTACTTTCCCCTACCACATTTCCTTTGAATATTTCCTATTTAACAAAATCTATCATACATGCTAGAACTTATTTACATCTATAGGTTCTCAAACCAGAGAAAAGATATGGTATTTATATATCTATGATCTATTTATGTGGTTATTTAATAAAATGGAGTATTACTCTGCCATAAAAATGAGCAGTTTCATTCACTTATGTGCAAATAAATATTTTTTAATGCTGCACTGAGCAAGCCTTCTGTTTTTCAGTTTTAAGTATCTGAAAGGCAACATTAACTTTGGTGTTTTTATTGTTACTATTCTGTTTTGTTTTGTTTTTGTGATCTGCCAGAGAAACCCATACAAAGGAGTTTTTACATGCACTGTTGTTTTCTAAAGTGGGTGGTAATGTGACTTATTGTAAAATGTATTATTAAATATAATTGCCATATTTTACAAAAATCCTGGGTACTTTTTACTTTTGTAGCAGGAAAACTGGAACTACACTGATAAGGCAATAAAACAGTCATTTCAGCAGGAGGCACATGTTGCTAGATTTGAAAGAGAAACCTGAGAAAATTCTAACAACAGAAGAGGGTGAGGGGGAAATTTGATGTCTTAATTCATTTCAGCTGCCATCTATCTGTCTGTCTATCTATCTATCTATCTATCTATCTATCTATCTATCTATCTATCTATCTATCTATCTATCTATCTATCTACTGAGCTATATACTGAGATATATCTCAGTGCCTGAGTGTGTGTGTGTGTGTGTGTGTGTGTGTATCACATCTCCAAGTGCTGAGTGGCTTTACACAGTGGAAACATATTTCCCTGTTTAGGGGCTGGAAAATCTAAGGTCAAGGTGGTTGCAAATTTAGTCTGTGATAAAGATTTATTTCCTCACTCATAGATTGTGTCCTTTGGCTTCCTTTTTTGAGAGATGGAAGGGGAGAATGAGCCCTTAGAGGGCTCCCTTGTAAGAGAACTAATCCCATTCGCAGAGGGTCCTGCCCCGTGGGCTCAGCCTTCACAGCCTGTTCACCGCCTCACACTACCACCTCATGAGTTTTGGGAGGGGCCTGTTATGATCTGAATCCTAGATGCCCCCCAAAGCCTTGGGGACCCGGCCCAAAGCCCTGTTGAGAAATGATGATCCTTCTAGGAAGTAGAGCCTAGTGGAAGAAAATGAGGTCACTGAGGCAGGTCCCTACAGGGAGGTTTGGGACCTTCCCTCTCTGTCTCATGTCGCTCCTTGGCTATCACGAGGTGAGCAGATTTCATCCGCCATGGTTTCTGCTTCCCCACAGGCCCAAAGCAAGAGAGCATTTGTCCATGGATGGAAAGTGCTAAAACCACAAGCCAAAATACACTTTTCCTCCCTTCAACTAGAAGCATCATGGATGGGCAACAGACACCATTATCAGGCTTTTCTATTGGAAATATTTCCTTTAGCATGACAGTAGCCAGCAGAGAGTCTCAGTAGCTAAACTGGAGAATACAGGAAGCAATCTTTGTGTTCACTGTCTTGGCAGGACCAACGGCAAAGTGTATCTATATGTGTCAGTGTCATTACATTATGTGTGATATGCCATGTTACATTTTCATAGATTTATAATTTGTTTTAATAAATGTTTTAAGTTTTCTTGTAGAGCTAGCCCAGTTCAGTGCTGTGTCACATGGAAATTCCATTTTACAACTTGAGGTGGAGGTTGAAAGTGAGTCATCGGGTGACTCAGCTGCTTGGATCCAGTAGGCCCACAAAAGTGCAACAGTAAGACAAGAAAGGTATGATGGATAGAGACATGCAGAATGAAGACCTTGACTCAGACGGGGAGGAAGACAGTAATGTAAATAAACATTTGGCCAGTCAAGATGCTACAAGATGGTCGTGTATACCTGAATGATCCAACATTAGAACTAGGTCAGAAAATGTTATTAGGTTCTTGCTGGAGTTGGTACCTAGTAGACAGAATGCCAACACTCCAATTCAGTATTGAAATTTGTTTCTAATGGATGATATGCTACAAGGTGATTTGAAATACACTAATAATGAAATATAAGTAGAACAGTCTATGTACATCAATAATAATACTCAAAAATATATTTACCATAACATCTCAAAATCTGAACTAAATGCCTTCATAGCAGGACTTTATCATTCTAATAATTAGAATCTAAAGGATTTATGAAGAAGTGACAGATGTGGTGTGAGATTTTTAGAATAATAATGACATCAAAGAGGTTTGGTTTCCTTCAAAATTACCTACATTTTGATAACAAAAAGACCAACTAATAAAAAAAAGTCTGAACATTTTGCTGCTGTTTGCTCTTTTTGAAAAGGTTTGTTTTAAACTGTCAAGAAATTTATACACTTTGAATTTAGAAATCTAGCCTGGAACTCAGCCAACAGGTCTTTATTTGTGTAATAATGAACCATGTAATACTGTGAAGAGGCAGGTTGCACCTATTTCTAAAAGTAACCCAAATGTCATATTTGTCAGTTGGCTCACTAGTTACCCATCCATGTTACATTTGCTGAGAAAAATACCAGTTGACCAGCACAAGAACTATTTGCAAGAACAAAACAGAGATTCCTGGAAAAATGTTGCAAGTTCACAATAAAAAATGTATAGTATAATCTTTGGATTTCAGAAAGCCATGAGTCTGGCCTCCTCTACAGTAAAGAAAAATAGTATTGATGTCAGCATTACATCATCATGGTAAGGTTGATAGTGAGGCCAGACTTGGGGGTCCATGTCTACGATCTTGGGTGGCTGAGGCAGAATGATCTAGTGAGTTCAAGGTCAACTTGTGCTACACAGAGAGTTCAAGGCTAGCCTGGACTACATGGCAAGGCCTTGTCTCAAAAAATTTTAAAAAATGATAGTGAATCCTCAACACAAGTAAGCCAGAAATGGTCATATTTTCAATAAAACAAAAGACAGATGAGATGCTATTGATGCATTATGGAGCAACTATGAGGTCACTAAAACATTGGTTGATGGTATGTTTTACTCAATCCTAAATATGTTGGGTATAAATAGTTTCACAGTTTTCAAAGAAAATAATAAACACAAAATATCATGGAGAAATTCTCTTAGGGGATTGGGAATGGAACTGACAAGTGATCAAATTACAACAAAGGAAGAAGACGTATCATCTTATTCTGCAGAAGAATTCTGGAGCAGACTGGTAAACAGAAGGGTGAACCATCACGGGAACTCCCTAAGAGAATGGGCAGACCAGCAAGATGTCAGGTACACCCTACCAAAAGGACAATAAAACAAAACACGTGCTATCAGTGAATTGTTTCATTTTCCTGGTAAGTGTACATTGTATATCAGGAAGCTCCTGACAAAACAGGGAGATAAGCAAAGTGACAAGCACGACCCGCCACAAGAGACAAGAAGGCAAAACATGCACTCTGTTGGTGTAAGCTGCAATTGTGTATGAATATGCTGTTTTCTGTGTGAAGACTGCTTAGGTGTGATAATTCAAGTGAAGACTGTTTCTGTCACAAAGTTTTATTTGCCTCTTCATTGTAGTTCACATAAGAATTTATTTCTGCTGTTACCGGTTAGACTTTATAACCAAGTAAATAGGTGATGCTGAAAAGTAGACACATTCTAAACAGTGGTTACATATTTGATATTCAGTTTTATTGATATTTTATTTTCCTGCTAAATGCACATTGTATAATATAATGGGAAGTTCCTGACAAAAGAGGAAGACAAACAAGGTGACAAGGATGGTCTGCCAAACGGGAGAGGAAAGCTCAGAACACGGACTGCCACTGCAGGCAAGGCTTGTGTACGCAGCATGCTGTAGTCATACGTGAAGACAGCCTTACATGTGATCACCGAAGTCGAGATTATTTCTGTGGTAGAGCTGTGTTGGTACTTTCTTTGTAGTTCACAAAGAAATTTATTCTGCTGTTATTTTTTAGATTTTGTAAGCAGATAAACAGTTGATGCTGAAAATATTGATACTTATTCTAAACACTCATTACATATTAGAAATATATTTTTTGCACTATTTTATTGTCCTGTTAAATGTACATTGTTTAATTTAATAAAACTCACAAATTAAAATTAATCATTCATCAACAGTAATACCCTAAAAACATAAATGTGGGATTCTACATTCCCCCAATGCACTTTCAAAAAATTTACCATGATGCCCAAGCTGATTTATTTAAAGTGTTTATCAGAGTGATTGCTATCTGACAAACACAGATACACTCAGATTATAGCACTTCAGTTCCATAACATTAAAAATAGCCTCAAAATATATTTTTTCTTTTATATTTTTGCTATAAGAGCAGTCAGACAGCCTACTTCAAATTTCTAATTGCTACTCGCTAGCTATTTATCCTTGGGCAAGTTTCTTAACCTCTTTCACCTTCAGTTCCTTTGTCTGTAAAAATTAGGATTATGATGCAACATACTTTAAAGAATTGTGAAAAATAAATAATATATGTAAAATGCTTAGAGTAATATTTACACATGAATATTATAGAATTATCTTCTGTTATTATTGCTTGTGTAATAACATGTACACTATCAAATAGACCATTTTGCTACACCTCAAAGTAAAAGGAATGTCACAGTATCTCTATTGTTGATGTTTTAAGTCATTTGCACAAGTGATAAAGTTATTAAGAATATTATGCAAAAATAAAAACAATCAGGATCCTATTAAAGCTGGTCTATGTATAAGCCAATAGACATTATTAATCTAAGCAACTTTTCCAAATAAAAATTGATTAGCTCCTCTAACCTAAATAAGGCCAGAGCAAATGCACATCACCCTACAAACATAAGCAAATATCTGATTTTAATCAGATGGTGATTGTCAGACACAGACTGCTTCTGCGAGAAGAAATGCTGCCTGGGAGGTGGCCAAAATTGGTTCTTAAGAGCTGATTGTTAAACTCTCAGGAATTTGGCAAGCCATCTTTTAACAAATTGTTATCTCAAAATCTGCTATGGAAGATGTGTCAGTAACTATCTGATACAAGATTTCATTCCTCGGGGGTTGATTTTTCCCCGTGTACTAGCACACCACTCCTAGAAGTAGCATAGCATTTGGATCTGGTTGATGCAAGTCTTGGTTTCATGGTGGTCATACTATTTCTACCCTTTGACTAAAGATTTATTTCATAATTTCCTAAAAGGTCACTTCTGAAGCATAGCTTCCCTAATGATTTCTTCCAAACCACATAGCAGTTATCTGAGCATAGCTATACATTAGAACCAAACTGGAAGTTAAAGAGCAACATATATATCAAGGTTACACCCATTGAGTCATATCTGTGGGTGATTGTTGAGACCCATGCATTGCTCCTGTTACAAAAGAAACTTAGGGGCTGGGGATTTAGCTCAGCGGTTCTGGCATCCACCTGGCAAGTACAAGGTCCCAAGTTCAATCCCTAGTACAATGCTGGGAGTAGTGGCTCATATTTGTAATCCTAGCACTCAGGAGGCAGAGGCAGGAGGATTGCCATGAGTTTGAGACTACTTAGTTTGGGCGACTTTAGTGAGTTTGGGGCCAATCTGAACTACAGAGGGAGATCCCATCTCAAAAAAACTAAAAGCAAAACAAAACAAAACAAATTGGTATATCAATATTTTATTTGAGCACATCATGATGATTCATGAAGCAGTTATAGCCAAACTGCAAAAAGTTCCAGCTACACTTTGGAGGCCCCAGGAGAAAACTTTTATACAGTATTTCCAGAAGCAAGATGAAGAAAGATTGTTCAGTGAAAGCAGAATGTCCCTTGATAAAGGTTAATTGTTTGTTTCAGACTGATTGAGTGTAGGCCTCATTTTATTATTTATAGTGAGTTGTTCTAGGCTTTCTTAGGTAGAAACTCAAAAAACTTGAGTCAGCCTAATGATTTCTCAATTACAGTTTAATGACTTTTTTTAAACTCCCTTGGTGATTTCAATGTGTGGCTAGTTTGAGAACCACTGGGTCAAAGCCAACCAAAGCTAGACATTTATGCAGGCTGCTATCCTGTTGCTGTTAAAGTGGAGCAAAGGTCATCAAAATCAAGAGTACTAAGAATTCCTAGTGAAAAATTAAGTAACAGTACATAAAAAATGCTACCTTAAAAACTATTCAGATGTTATCAAATCCTTTGTTAAGGAAGCAACTATTTATTTTTATCATCTTTATTTCCACAGGAGGGGGCATAATTGTTATTCATGATAAAGCATATGGCAAAGTGAAGGTTTAAAAATAGCAAAATGTGGATCAACAAGGAAGACAAAACTACAAGTAACACTAAACCTGTACAGCTATAAATGGTTTTGAGGAGAATTTAGAAAGATCCAATTTCTTTAACAATGCCATAGGGAACTAATTTTCTTCCACATTTTTCTATTTAAAAAAATCACTAATGCAGCACTCGGGAGGCAGAGACAAGAGGATTGCTGAGTTCGCGGCGGCTTGCCTGGGCACCATAGTGAGCTCAGGGCCAGCCTGAACTACAAAGCGAGACCCTGTCTCAAAAAAAAAAATCACTAATGATTGCCACAGTTTTATATTATAGTTACCTGAGCCTGAATTTTGGCACTGTTTACTGAAATAAAAAAAATCCTCCTTCTTACCATTTTAATAGGCCTGATCTTACAGAGTAAATATTCAAATCACATAAAAAAATTGATATTGCACTTGGGAGGCAGAGGCAGGAGGATTGCTGAGTTTGAGGCTTGCCTGGGTTACATAGTGAGCTCAGGGCCAGCCTGAACTACAAAGGTGAGAACCTGTCTCAAAAAAAAAAAAAAAAGATGTTGCTATAGTGAAAGGGTTTTGAAAGCTAGCTATGTGGCAAGGCTAAATTTCACATCTATTAGGGCCAAATAATCTCTTGTTGGAATTAAAGCTAGACATAAATTTTTACACAGCCTGGCATTTGTTATTTTGGCACTATTGTTCTTGATCTCCTGTAGGTAAACTTTTAAATTAATAAGGCATCATTAATACATGTAAACTTCACTAAGTAAATTAAATATCTAGCACATATTGATGAAATAATTCAGTTGCACAATTTCCAAGATGAATCACCAGTAAACATATTTCCTAATATAATTTGGCATATGAAAAATCTTATTGCCCTCATAACCAGTACAAATTTAGATTACTAAAACCTGTTTTGTATGTGACCCACTTTACTCCTTTGAGTCCTATTTCCCTCAGCTAGATTCACCTCACTGAAGGCAATCCACCACCAAATCTGCTCTGTGTTCGTGAGTGCTTCCAGGTACATGCCAGTCACAACAAGATATATGTGCATTTTAAATTTCTGCCTTTCCAAACTCCACCCACTTTTCCATCCAATAGATTCCTCACCATATTTCAAGAGCTAAAGCCTCCGTGCTGACTTCTTTGACCCACCACCAAGGAGGTGCATTACATAACTCCCGCTGATGCAATGTAACAATTTATTATGCAATTTAGCATTTATTTAAACCTCTAATTTGAGATCAAGGGCTCAGTTGAAGAAATTTTAATATTGTAATTAAAAAGTGTTCAACCCACAGTATTTGATTTATAGATAAAGCTTTGCAAATGCTTTCGAGATAAATGAGTCCATGAATACCTTTCACCCTTCTGACTGCACGTGGAGGTCTTGTCTATGTGAAAGTAGAACACAAACGGGTGGGTGAGTTTCCCAAAGACTAGTCCAGGTGAATTCTCCTCTTTGGAATTAAACAGACAGGAACAAAAAAGCAACGAAACATCATTATAACATGATGTCACATCTAACTTTCCACTTTTTCCTTTGAGCTGGTAAGAACTAGAATGTTACGCAGAACTCTTGCTTTTCTATTTCTACCATAAGTCAAATGTATATCTATCTGAGATATTACACGTGAAAAGATTCCACAAGAAAGCTAAGAGATTTTTTTTTTTTCCTATTTGAGGATAATGGAAGACTAGGGAGGGAAAGACTTCCTGAGTTAGGAATATGATCAAGATCATGTCTCCTTGGGCCAGAGATTTAGCTCAGTGGTTCCAGCGCCTGCTTGGCAAGCACAAGGTCCTTGGTTCAATCCCCGGTAACCACATACAACAATACCGGGCGTGGTGACTCACACCCACCAGCAATCAGTACCACATACCCCAGTGCCAGGGCATAGTGGCTCACACCTGTAATCCCAACAGTCAAGAGGCAGAGGCAGGAGGATTGCTGAGTTCGAGCCTTGTCTGTGTTACATAGTGAGCTCAGGGCCAGCCTCAACTACAAGCAAGACCCTGTCAGGAAAAAAAAAATCATATCTGCTTGAATATGAAAGCTAAACTAAATCAGTGGTAAGACAGTTTCCAAAAGTGTGCTGTGGATTTTATCTTGCACAGAATGCATCTCCATTTTAGGTTTTTCAAATGTCACACAATTACAAAGCATTTTGGTGGGGCAGATGCCACCAGAAGTCATGAAAACACAGAAGGAAACTCACTCCAGTTCTCTTGTGATTGTGTGAGCTGTTTTTATAGCTCAGTGAAACCAGAATTCCTGTGGAGATCCACACTGCTTTCCTCCTGATTTGTATCAGTTTTGCTGATTTATTTTATTTCTAAATGAGATCAGACTGTTCAATAGTCAGCAAATAACTTAAGTGAAGCAACTTTATCTGCTGTCGGTGTATCCTATCAGCATGGCTGTAGGCACAATTGGAAGCTAGCTACTTGAAATAACTGCAGGGGATCAGAAAGGGACATATATTTATCTTAATGTAAAACTCCGGTCCTTGGACAAAATAAAAGAAGAAAATATCGTCTAACCATAAATTAGAGCTATCCCTCTAGAAAGTAAAAGTGTGATTCAAACCGGCAAGACTGCCAAACAATCCCCCCACCCAATTTCCTCCTTGTCAAAGAATCTAGTTTTTAAAATCCCCTTAGGTGGACACAATAACTGTTAGCAGTAACATTTCAGACACCACCTTAAACCAGCAGCCTGCTTCAAAACTCACAGCCTAAATTCAATGGGCGGACACAGGTTGAACACACAGCAAAGCAAGAGAGAACAAACTCTGCCTTCAAGTAGCAAGTGGGATGATAAGTGGATGACAGAAATATGTTGAAGGCTGTTCACTGAGAACAAAAGTTTAAAAATCTCTCTAGCTTGCTGTCGTTCCTGGAGGCTGAGGTTAAGCAGCTTATGCCACACGATCCGGATCCCAGATGCAGAGCAGTCCTTTACTGTGCCGTGCACTCTCCGTCTTTAAGAGTCTCACCTGGGGGCCAGAGGGTTAGCTCAGTGGTTCCGGCGCCTGCCTTGCAAGTGCAAGGACCTGAGTTCGATCCCTGGTAACCACATATAATGCTGGGCGTGGAGACACGCCCACCAACAATCAACACCGCATACTACAATGCCGGATGTGGTGGCTCACGCCTGTAATCCCAGCACTCGGGAGGCAGAGACAGGAGGATTGCTGAGTTAGCGGCGGCTTGCCTGGGCACCATAGTGAGCTCAGGGCCAGCCTGAACTACAAAGCGAGACCCTGTCTCCAAAAAAGCAAAAAAAAAAAGGAGTCTCACCTGGAGGCACAGGAAGACTTCTCAGGGATCCTATCAGCA
>PVIC010022027.1:0-28015 GCA_004025085.1 Thryonomys swinderianus
GATAGTCTTAAAATACAGATTGATAGTTTTTTAGCAATGCTCTTGAGTATATTGCTGATTGATATCATATCTGAATCTGTGAACATTTTTATGTGTTTGGGTTTCCTTTATCAGAAATTAGAAGATACCAATAGAAAGAATTCCATCCCACCTCTTATGAATGACTTCTGTTAAATTACCACTTTTCCATTCTTATTTTTTACATGTGCACATACACATTCTTGCATATATTCTAATCTCACAATATTTATTTCTCTGTAATAGGCTTTTATATTTAATATTAGAAGATAATTATATATCATCACACATTTTACCCGAGTTTCAAGGGTCATATAGTTTCATTATATGGGTGAGGCATAGTTTTACTTCACTCTCTTGTGATGGATGTCAAGTTAGTTCCCCTTGTAATGGCCACACAGGAAGGTCACCCCACACTGTTTTCCCTGAGCCCTAGTATGTAGGAGAGCCTGCTTTATTGCAACCACACAAGCTTCAAGTATTATTTTTCTCTTTACCAATTTGATAGGTAAAAAATAGTATTTTATTGAATATATTCATGTTTACTTGGTAACTAGAAATGTTGCATTTTTGTCCCATTATGTTTATTTTGCATTAGCATTTCTTCTGGAAGTGGTTGCTATAGTGTGAATGTTGAGTGTCCACCAAAGGCCCACATATTAAAGGTTTGGTTCCAGGTGGGGCCTAGGTCATGTGCCCTTGCAGGATATAGTGGAACTCCAACCTTTCCCTCACTCTTGCTTTCTGCCATGCAGCAGCTCATTATGATGTGCCACCTTACCACAGGCCCAAGGCAATGGGCCCAAACCTCTGAATCAACCAAAAATAAACCTTCTCTTCATAAGCTGTTATTTCAGGTATTTTGTTATAGTGACAGAAAGCTGGCAAATGCAGGTATCTATTCACATATGCTTCAAAGGTGAGCTACTTCTATAAACACCTGTTTTCTGGGCTGTGAGGTCAGATTGCAGTGGAATCTGAATGGGATGACACATGTGGCAGGACTAGAACATGGCTGGTGCTCAAAAATGTTATTTTCCTACATTCCCTTTCCTGGACTGAGCACTTCTGAAAGATGGAAACTCTTCTTTATTGCATCTTCAAATTTAACACAGTGCTTGGAACATAGAAGGGACTCGAGTTTTAAGGAAGGGACAATGAGTAAGATTTAAAAGTATTTTCAGTATATCAAGAAAAAGAGTAGGAAAATTTGAAGCCAAGAGGTAGTGAATCAGCTATGAGGAAACAGCTAGGTCCATCTGACACTTACCTCTCAAAGATCTGCTAAGAAACAATTTCTTATAGACTAAAGTGGATAAAAGATATGAAACAGCCCCATTCAAGGCTGAAATTAGCCTTCAAAAGTAGGATTTTTTTGTAAGCTAAATATTTTAAGTATCCTGGGGAAGATGACTAGTTAAAGGCAGTAACAATGGACTTTCTTATAAAGTGAATAATTTAATTTGTTTTTTAAAAAAAGGTTAATCCTAATTTTTACATGTATAAATTTGCCTAGACCAGAAATCTAATAATATAATTATATAAAATGAGAATAAGTTTATGTGACTCAGAGAGGTAGAACCCCAAATGGAAAGAAGAGAATTGGTGTTCATTCTCATTTTATTTACAATATCCTGTGATCCCTACGAAGAAGGAGTTGGTCAGTGGTGTGTTAATGAGATCTGCAGATGGCTTTATGTTGAGAGGTATTGTAAACAGCAGGAATAACAGAAATGATACAGAGGATCTGGAAAGGTTAGGAACTTGGACAAGAAATCAAGTGATTCAGCCTGGACTAATGCAAGCCAACCTGACATCTGGGCCAAATAAGAAGAAATACAGATACACTATGAAAGAGACAAACATGGGAAACAGTCATCTCTAAGTAGATTAGAGGGGCACTGCAGGAAGAGAGAGGAAAGAAACAGGACACTAATGGTTACTGAACACCCACTGTGTTCCCAGGCCTTTCCAGGTTGATTGCTTTTTGACTAAGTTTAAGCAATTCAGTACTGTTCAAATGATGGAGCTTTTTGAGGGTTGGTTATGCAGGAGAGCTCACTACTTAAGGAAACATTTGTTGCTTCCCTTTAGTTGGTCCCAGTGTTTTGGTGTGTTACCAGTATACACAACAATGTGAAAGTGGCCTGAAATTGTGCAGTAGGAAAGATCTTTCAGTTTATTCAGTGGGTGCTTCCAAGAACCCTTGGAGCTGCTTCCATAAGACTCGCAGGCATCACCAGCAGCATGATGGGGTTCCAGGAGTCCAGCTGAAGCAAGAATAAGACAAATGCCTCATGATATTTGCTCTACAATGTGTGCATCTTCCTCTCTCTTGTGGTGTTAACCTCTAGCAACAGCTCCCAGCTCCACCCTTTGCTTGAGTTTCTACTGTTCCCTAGCCTTCTCTCTTGCAATACAAGTCTGGTGATCATTTGTGTTTCTTCTAGATGTCAGTGAACTAAATCAGATTTATCAGAGGAACTGGCTTAATTTATGAATTTCCAGTATTTTTAAATGGAACACCTACTTATTTTCTTTGTTACAAGATCTTAAAGAGTTGGTTACAGTGGGAACTTTATGCAGATGAAAAGAAGCAATTATAAGTCTTGAGAGGAAAAACCCTGAGCACACACTACTGACTGCATCCATTCCTCATCCTGAGAAGAACAGAATGTATAACACTCTGTGTAAGAAGTGAGCTAGAAAGACAATATCCCACTTGTAATTCTTGCTCATCCTGTGGGATATGCCTTGGATCAGAAGCCAGAAGCTGAATGTGTCACTTGTCTCCAATAATATTTGCCTTCAGGTACTTCTCCCCCAATTACATTTGCCTTGTTGAGTATTTGTCATTTCACCGTCCAAGTGGAGACAAACTATTACTGGAGTTGAACACAATTATTCACTTAATACATACTGTATTTACTGAGTACTTCCTGTATTCCAGGCACTTTTCTTGGTGCACAGGATACAAGAGTGAACATAAGAAAGATTTCTGCCCCTCTGGTACTTACATTCCAGCAGGGGGAGACAATTAATAATGAATCTAATAAGTAAACAATTTGCATAGTATGGTAGAAAGTGACTGGTGCCATGGGAAAAGTGAAAAGGAAAGAACGGGGTAGCTGGGTTCAGGGACAAGTTGAAGTATTAAATATGGCAAGGTACTGTAGTTGTCGCTGTGAAGATGGTATTTGAACAGACTTGAAAGTGCCAGATTAGCTTTCCAGCCAACAAAGAGCATTTTAGGCAAGGGGTACGAGTAGAGATTGTCTGATAGGTCTGAGAAACAGCAAAAAATCCAAACTTTCTGGAGCAGTGATCAAAAAGGAGAGTAAAAGAGATAAGAGCTGGAAACTAGGGGATGACAGTGGACCAGGGAAAAGCTTGAAGGTATTTGCAAGGCCTTGATTTCAACCCTGACCCACTACAATGTTTTTGAATAAGGAATTGATACAAGTCATTACTTTATAAAAGGATTACAAAAGGATTGCATGAGCTGTGGTATTTAAGATAGACAAGGGGTAGGCACAAAGACAAATTGGGGGTATATTACAGTAACTTAGTGTCAAGAGATGGTTGTTGCTCAGATGGACCGGTATGACAGCAGTGGAAATGGTAGGAAAAAATTAGATTGGTGGGTATATTTTGCCAGTACCTTGAGATCTCCTGGCTGATTGGATATGAGTTGTAAAAGAAAGAACCATGACCTCAGGAATTTTGGCATGAGCACTGGTTTGATTAAGCTGCTATCACCTGAAATGGATGACTATGAGTAAAAGAGCTTTTGGGGAGAGCCTGAGAGTGTTTTTTAATATGTAGAGTTTGAGGCATCTGCTCCACACTCAAGTGAAGATACCGAGGCACTACAGAGTATGTAAGCCTGGAGTTCAGGAGAGACATCAGACTATAAATGCTAATGCCATGAGCCAGAGGAAGCAATCACATCTTTGTATTATTGAGAAAAGAAGTCCAAGAAGTGGGCTCTGGGGCATTTGGAACCCTAAGAGAACACTAAGGGACGATGAAGTCCACAAGAAGGAGGAAAATCCATGTGTTGTTCTTGATGCCACGTGAAGAATGAGCACTAACCAAGAGGGAATGATCGGCTGCACTAAATGCAGTTGATGAATCCCACAACATGAGGACTGAAACCAGGCACAAGGTGGGCTGTAGTCTGTACTTGGGAGGCTGAGGTGGAGAATCCTTTGAGCCTAGAAGTTTGATGTCAGCCTGGGCAACACAGAAAGAAAGAGAGAGAGAGAGAGAGAGAGAGAGAGAGAGAGAGAAGAGGAGGAGGAAAGAAAGAAAAACAAAGTTTCACCATGTATCAAAATAAAAGTCATCAGTGACCGTGATAAGCAATTTTGACAGCATTCAGGATTGATACCTGACATGAATAGGTTGGTGAGAGACTAGGAAGAAAGGAATTCAGAGAAGTGAAGAGAAACCAATGTGATCCTCATAAAGCACAGGACTGAAAATGTCTTAAGTAGTAAGGATATCTTCTCCTAGGCCCTCCAACTCCCCTCAAGGAAGCAGCACTTCTTCATTTAAGTGTACTGATGTATAGTTGGAAAGCAAGTGACGATGTAAAGCCGTGTTGAAGTAGATCATTAAGATATCTCCATTAGCAGAAATCCAAGTGGAACTTAAAAGTTGGTGAAGAAATTTCTTATTATAAAAATATTGCTATTTGAAGTAGGGGCTTTCTCTCGTAATGATAAGTAACATTATTTAATTTTATAAGCAAACTGTAGCCTCTTAGTGCTTTTCTATTTACTTATGCTAGATGAGGTGTCAATCACTTCAATATTTTCTTTGTGGAGGATTTTGGCTCCTGTAATTTAGGTAATAGAAGGTCCATCCTCTACCCCAGCCTGGGGCTCAGTGAACTGATCCCAAGTGAAGTAAAAATGAATCTTTCTTTTCCTTTTGAGCTACTTAACTAGAGTGTGTATTCATCAGAAAACAAGATGAGAACATATTTTAAAACCAAGAGCTTATCCCTACAGAAAGCATTGAAAGTGCTATGTGAAACCTAAGGGCGTGTTAAGGGAAATGTAATGGTTCAAAGGAAAAGAATCATCAGAAAATAAACAAGAAGCCTTGGTTTCCTCCTGTCTTACCCTCTCTAGCTCTTCCATCAGCTGGTCCATCTACTCCTCACTGCAGTTCTTGCTTGGAGAGGTCCAAGCACCTCTCCATGGCCCTGGCTCACCCTTTCTATCCTGTATCCCTGCAGCAGATGTACTGTTGGTCTCCCAGCTTCTGTCTTTCTTCCTTCCCAACCCATTCTCCACATGATTCAACAGTGATCTTTCCAAAAAGCAAAATGATCTTGTTTCAGCCTCGCTGAATACCCTTTAAGGGACCTTCATTGTAATCAAGTCCAAGCTCCTTATTTCAGCTTGTAAGGCATTTTATTCTCTTTCCAATGCAACTACACTCCTTTTCTGTCCTTACCATCATGGATGCAACCATGATACCACCTTGCTCTGCAAGTACTCCAGAGGAGGCTCCAGTGAGTAACAGGAGAAGCCACAAAATGAATTTAACAAGACTAACTAGCAGATTGAATTTTTAAGCACCTGTATAATAAAAATAGAAGAACCATTCTTTGTTTCAGTATCCCTTACATTCCCATTATACGAGATGTTTCTACTTCCACATGTCTAATGTGCATATGTAATAGCTCTGCACATAATCCACTTATTGGCTTCTCCTCTACTTGGCTTTGAAAACCCTCATGGCCAATCTTTGGCCCTCAGTTTACACCTTACTCACTTTACAAACTTTCACTTGCTTGGGTTTCAATTTCCTTAATTTTAAATATTGCCTATGTTTTGAAATCTGAAAGACTATTTCCAGCTCACTCTCCTGCTGAGCTCAGACTCCCATCCAAAAGGAAATCTCCAAGAAATCTGCAGGAATCCCAGACTTGTCTAAAGTTAAAATCTCATCCTCACTTTATCAAAATCTCTTTTGCTTTCCTCTCTCAAAAAATGTAACCTTCTTCTCTCCATTGCTTGAGCCACAGATCTAGATATGTACCTCTCCATTTCAGTCTATTAAGAAAATCTACAGGCAAGTCATATTTGACAAGTTTTATACATAATAATTAGTTTAATTCTCAAAGAAATTCTTCAAAGTGGTTACTATTTTTATCACCCACTTTATAGGAATGGAAACGAAGGCACAGTGAGATTGAATAACTTGCCTAAGGTTATATAGTTTACTAATGGAACTGAGATTTAAATCAGCCAATCTGGCCTCAGAGTTCATGTCCTTAATTTAGTCTATTATTCTTGGCACCTAATATGGCTTGTATCTACATGTCCCTGCAAAACCTCATGAGCTAATAGTGGGGCTTTTTGAAGGTGGCTGGTTCTGGTATGTATATTACTAGATTAAGGATAGCTAAATTAGCCCACAGATTGGCTTAGCATAGTTCTATGTGGATGATGGGAAGGCCCACTCTGTATGTGGATGACGGTGAGTCCAGGTTGGCTAAAAATCCAAAAAGCTAGCTGCTCTGCTGATTCCTGCCTTCCTTCCCATGAACTGTTTCTCCTCCATGATGCCCCTCTGCCCTGTTGGCCTGCCTTAGAGCCAGCCAGCTATGGACTGAAACCTCTACATACTGTGAGCTATAATAACTATTCCTTGTTTTTTTTTGTTTTTGTTTTTAAATTGAATTCTTTATTGGTACAATTTATATACATCTCACAATCACACATAACACTGGGGAATTTGTACCAATATATGACACAAGCCAATTCTCATTTTCACCCATATCCCCACCCATCCACACCTCCCCACCCCCTATATACATGCTCTTTTATTTTCTTTCAGAATCATATTTATTCCTTCCCCTCATTACATTCCCACACCAAATTTCCTTTGGAAACTGTCCCTTGTTAAACTTGTGAGTATGGAGTGTTTAGTCCCAACAAAGAGGAAGTAACTAAGACAGCACCTCACCTTGACTCATCCCTATACAGAGCCTATCAGAAATCCAATCAATTCCATCTCCAAAATGTCCAAATCCATATTCCTCCACCACAGTTGCCACAACCCTAGTCTTTGGCTGAGACTATTATAATTTCCTGAGATCAAAAGGCCCTTTCTGTCTTCCACTTCCTTGGACTCTCCACTCCTCGTCAGTTTTCCCAGAGAAGCCAGACATTTTCTTAAATGTAGTTCTTTTCCTTCATTAACTCCCATATCCAAATCATGTTCCTTCCCCCACTTATTTCTCATAGTACTATTCTATTCTTCCATGTTAAATTTTATAATAGAAAATGTTGCCCTTGTGTATCTTTTTAAAAAACAGTGAATGCAAGCATTTTGATTTATTCTCTAGTATCTACCAAGTACCTGGCACAGAGCTTTGTACATAGTAATATGTGTGAGTAGAAGAACAGATGGGTGAATGACTAATATTGAGTAATAAGTGACTGATAATTTTTATTTTTATGTTTTAAAAGAAAAGTACAGTTGAACCTCTATGATTGGACTAATTGGAAAGGGTTTGTAAATCTGAATTATATACAGTCCTATTTTTAAAAATTAAAATATAGTTTTGTTTCGATGAAAGCCATTGGTATAATTCGGTTTTTTTTTGTTTTTTTTTTTGTTTTTTTTTGTTTTTTTTGAGACAGGGTCTCGCTTTTGTAGTTGAGGCTGTCTCTGAGCTCACTATGTAGCCCAGGCAAGCGTTGAACTCAGCAATCCTCCTGTCTCTGCCTCCCGAGTGCTGGGATTACAGGCGTGAGCCACCACTGTGGTATGTGGTATGGATGGCTGGTGGGCGTGAGTCTCCATGCCCAGCATTGTATGTGGTTACCGGGGATTGAACTCAGGACCTTGCGCTTGCGAGGCAGGCACCGGAACCACTGAGCTAACCCTCTGGCCCGCCATTGGTATAATTCTGTGGTAATATGATGACATTCACCATCACCACCCCCCTCAACTTATTTCTCACAAATTCCAACCCTAGTTTCTCATCCTGCACAGCTTATTGGACCAGGAATGGAAACTGACCCAAGCTGGGAAAATTAGAATCAGGAAACTAAGCAACAGACTTTTTAAGGTAAGCTGCATTCACCCATCCTTCAAAGATTATTTTAGCAGCTAAGATGAAGGAACTGGCTGTTGGGGATGTAATGAACTAGACATTAGAAGACATTTGCAGTTCACTGGAGAAAACTAATGAGCAAAGCTGCTATTGCAGTTCTGTGTGTTGTGTGCCATGATGAGAAGAATCACATCGCAGGACCCTGCCAACTCCCCAAGCACTGCAGGAGTACAGAAGAGAGGTCCCTGGTGCCCCCTTGAAAGGGAGAGGAAGCTTTCTGAGAGAGGTGGTATCTGGGCGTTGAGAAAACTTAATAGATCTAGGAGAGAGTAGAGGTGAATCAGAGAGTATTTGAAGGACAGGGAACAGGAAATGTAAATAGTGCCTTCCTTTGAGTGTGCAAGGGTCAAGGAGCTTATGCTAGGAAAGGAATGTGATCTCTGTCATCAAGCCTTTATCAACCTCTACCAACTTTAGGTTTCTCTCCTAAAGGCAATGAGAACTCTGAACAAGGCTTTTAGCAGAGGAGTAACACATCCAGTTGTTTCTTGGGTACTTTTCAGTATTAGGGAAAAATTATTTTGAGACAAAGTCTCACTAACTGGCTAAGCTTCCCAAGCTGGGCTCAAACTTTTGATCCTCCTTGCCTCAGCCTCCCACGGGTCTGGAACTAAAAAGGCCACAATCACACCTAGCACACATTCAGATTTTACTCTACAAAGAGTGTTTCAGTTAAATGTATTAGAAGGGATGATGCCATTAAGAGATGATTAGAGAAATCTGAACAAGAAATGATAACGGTAGAAATAAATTAATGACAATGGGAAGGGAAAGTGAATGGTTACAAAGATATTTAGGGTGGAGGTAGTAGGGGGAGGGGCATTAAGAATGATATCAAGGGCCAGAGATTTGGCTCAGTGGTTCCAGTGCCTGCCTTGCAAGTGCAAGGTCCCTGGTTCGATCCCTGGTACAACAATACCGGGTGTGGTGACACACCCACTGGCAATCAGTACCTCATACCACAGATGCTGGGCTTGGTGGCTCAAGCCTGTAATCCCAGCACTTGGGAGGCAGAGGCAGGAGGATTGCTGAGTTCAAGGCTTGGCTGGGCTCCATAGTGAGCTCAGGGCCAGCATGAACTACAAAGCAAGACCCTGTCTCCAAAAAAAAAAAAATAATGATGTCAAGGTTTAAGGTTTAGGCTAAGGGTAGAGAATGGGACCACCCATGAGACAAGATGCACACAAAGGAACTCAGGGAAGAAGGTGGGCTGAAGATATGGGTGTCAGCATTGTCTCCATAGGTTTGACAATACCCAGTGAGTGAGGAAGAAGAGATGCATACACAAAATCCTGAACACTATATAGATGAGGAGGAAGAGTCTGAGGTGTCCAGAGAGCTGCTGGAAACCACAATATCATGGAAACAAAAGGATGAGACCGTTTCCAGAAGGTCCTGGTGAACATTAGAGGGTTTTAGTGCTCTAACCACAAGCCTAAGCAAGGACCACTTCAAACATAATTATTTAATAGAAATGAACATTTCTCTTAGTCAAGTAAATATTATTCTTACAAGCCTTATTTATATCATTTCATTTCTTTGCCTTAAGGACATTAAGGTAAATTTGGCCTGGTACTTTATAAACTCTTTAAAAATAAAGGGTTCCATATGACCCAGGTTATACAGCAATACATGCATATCAATTTTTTTTGAGGCAGTGTCTTGCTTTGTAGTTCAGGCTGGCCCTGAGCTCACTGTTTAGCCCAGTCAAGCCTCGAACTCAGCAATCCTCCTGCCTCTGCCTCCTGAGTGCTGGGATTACAGGCGTGAGCCACCACGCCCAGCATTCTATGTGGTTATGGGATCGAACTCAGGACCTTGCGCTTGTGAGGCAGGCACCAGAACCACTGAGCTAAATCTCTGGCCCTGCATATCAATTTTTATAGCAGCACAATTTGTAAAAGCTAAATCGTGGAGTCAGGTTATATACCTATCAACAGATGACTGCATAAACAAAATGTGGTATCTATATATAATGGAATACTGCACAGTTGGCAAATTTGTAGGACAATGGATGCAGCTGGAAATATAACATTGAGTGAAATGAACCAAACACATAAACTTGAACACCGTATGGTATCTCTCATTTGAGTGAAGCAAACTACAAAGAGAATAAGAAAGAATGGATGGAAGGGACAAAGGAATGTCTTTCTCCCATAGCAAAGGTGTCCAAGGGAGAAAGCATGAGTGATGAGGGGGAGGGGAAGAGAAGTACGTAGAATAATGATGTGCCACCTACATGAACATAATAGCCCCAATTAGTGTAAACACTACATGCCACAACGTGAGCTAAGATGAATAATATCAGCAAGAATGAAAAATGGGATAAGGAAATTGGAAGAGGCATGAAGGGAGAAAGGAAAAAGGATTTCAAAAAAGGGAAACAAGCTGTTTTATGTAGATGTACCCACTCCCCAAGATGATTGTAAATGTCCTGGACTGTAAACAGCTACCAATAAAATTTTTAAATCTCAGAAATTTTTTAAAAGAATAAAGAGAACTCATGAGTGTCTGCAAAAGTCATTTTTCAAATAGTATTACATGTCTGTCTATGAAGTACACTTGAATGTCAGAGTTGAGAATGTGGAAAAAAGTAGACATAAGGAAAATTTATTTTTAAAGTATTTTTTCAACTTTAAGGATGCATCTAACAACCCACTAAGTTTAACATTTCATGTGTGTTTATGACCTGTCAAAACTGCCAGAAATTTACTGTGAGCAAGAAAAAAATGATGCTGCCTGTTTGTCATCTCTGAAAGCATCCAACTTTTGAAGGCCACTTTGCAACCAAAAAAGAACTTTTCTTCATCAGTGGGCCTGTGTCAAACAGGAAAAACACTGTAAACAGAATCCAGGCTATGTCGTGTTCGTTGAACAATTAGGTACAGATGCCAGTGCGTAATCATTGTTTCCCATTTTATTTTCAACACTTTGAATGTTCCTACAGGGCTTGCATGGAATTGGATCTGGTTCTTTAATCAGAACTCCAGTATATTTTCCGGATTGGTACCATGTTCCTCTTTCCTACTTTGTAGAACAGATCTCCTGGGTCTGATTTGTGCTTCTTCTGAATGTTTAGTCAATTTAATACATACAGAGGACATAGTCTGGAAAGAAAAAAGCAAGCCTTCTCAGGCAGTGTCATTTGAAAGATTAGGTGTGGTTTAAAAACAAGGTCAAGCCATTCATCACAATTACAAGGCAGGAAATGCAACACTGCAGTCTTTAATTACAGCTACCTACCCCTACCCCATTCCCTTTGAATATCTCCTATTTCACAAAATCTATCATACATTTTAGAATTCATTTACATCTACAGGCTCTCATACCAGAGAAAAGATATGGTATTTACACATCTGTGACCTATTTTTTTCACTTATTAGTGTGTCCTCAGATCAATGAATCCCATGAACTTATTAGAAGATGACCTGTGGCATCCCTCTGAAGTTTCAGGTCCTATGGGAGCTAAACAATGTTTGCTTAATGCTTTCTGTTTAAAACTGTTTTTGCTGAATGATTACTGAAAGGGAAAAGAGAGCCCAGTATGAAGGCATTCACGATCAAAGCCGTCTGTTTTGGGTCCAGGACCGGAGAGTCCAGGCCCAAGCAAATGCCCACACCGAGAGGGAGCACAGCCTTTCCCCTCTTGGGCAGGCTAATGATGGGCATGAGTGACAGAGGTGATCAATCCTAGGCCATAAACACAGGCTTAAGAATACTTTCTAGCATGCTTCAATTTCTAATGCTGAGCTCTTTTCTGGCTGGCAGAAAGAAAAAAAAAAAAGGATACAAAAACTACCTAACTTCGGTCTTCCCTGGGCTACCCTCCCTGTAGCTACCAATGCCTCTGGGGCAGGACCCACTGGTCCTCGCCTCACTGTCTACACCACTCATCTCGGACACGGCCTGGCCCTTGCCCAGCTGGCCTCCCACTCCACCCTGCACCACCTGCATTGTGGCTCCCCCACCCTGAGCATCTCAGCATAACCATCTGTGTGTCATGCTGATGTCACCCTCTGAAGAACAGGGCTTCCTCTGCACCCACAGACCCATCCCTGTGTCACTCTGCCCTCACCTCCTGCCAGCTAAGCAGGATCTCTCTAGTAGAGCAGTTGCTTCTTTGCTTCCATGATTCTATTTCTATTAAATAACTTATTTCTATTAAATAACTCTTCCGCTAAGGGCTTAGGCTTTTGTTTCCAGAGGTGAGAAGTTCTTGCCTATGCCCCATCACAGACCTCTTCAAAAATGGGAACATAGAGTCAGCTGTGATCTGCTTGCACGGAGTGGGAGGGATTGGGAGAGAAAAAGAGGAAAATGGATAAAATGACCCCAGGACTTGGACACCCAGTGTCTGTAAGGAAGTACCACCTCACCCTTGCTAGCCACACTTCCTGATTTCTATGGACCCAGATGGCTGTGGGTTCACATACAGATGTGGATACCAAATTACAGGGAAAGTCTGGACCCCAAAGGAAAATATCCTCTTGGCTGAAAAAGGGGCCCTGGTCAAGTCCACTTAGCCACAGGACCAAAAGAAGAGCCACACATCTGAGCGCAGAATGTGGGCTGTGATCCAGCCCATCCTGTGCTTATGTGTCGTGCATTGGAAGAATGGGAGGAGCTGCAACCCAAGGGGCCCAGGTAAGGTGGCCGCCGCACTACATCTTCCCACCATCCACCCCTGCCACACATATGCAGAAGGACACACAAAAGAACACAGCACAGAAGGCAGAATCCTCTCCCCTCCAGAGCAAGACCTGGTTGAGCAGGGACCTCAAGACCTCTTAGGCAGCTAAAAGAGAGAAAGCCCAAGATCTATTAGAGGTCACAGGTGATTTCTGGCCACACTGAAGCTTTGGCAAGTCTGCAAAAATATGGGAGTGCAGTGTGTGATCTCTTAGAGAGCAGGAAGATACAAAAGAAATGTGAGTGGTAGTGCAAGTCATGTGTGCTGCAACTTCCTGGGCCGTTCTGCGGATGTTCCAGAGACACAGAAGAAAGGCTAAAGGAAGAGGTCTTATTACCACATGGTAGGGAATGGGACTGGGAGGTGGCTGTATTTCAGCCAAATTAGAAACAGCTATGAAAGAACTTTAATGAGGATCTGTAGATAGAAGTACCAATGGCAGTCTCACATCTCCACGTCCACATCTCTATGTCTACATCACTATGTTAATCCATGTACCACAGTGGAATAAGATGAGACTTTGGCCCAGATACAGCTGGCTTTAACTTCTCAATCTGTTACTTCTTATGTGATCTTGCTAAGCCTCTTTCTCTCACAGGTAAAGGACAATAAAGGGTTTTTTTTTTTAAAGCACCTAGTTTATTACCTGCCACATAATAAGCACAAAGTAAATGAGAGATGCTGTTGTTGTTGATATTATTATTACCATTACCTGATTCCTTGATTTCACCATTGCAAGACTAAAGCAGGAACCTAGTGCCAAAAGCCTTTCTGGACTTTTGTTTTAAGAACCTACACATTAAGGCAGGTGAGAAGACAGAGTACCATCTACCGTCCAATGGGTGATTTCTGGGAGACCCTGGGCAAGTGGTCACACTCTGTTCACTCATTAAAATCACACACTTGGGCTGTCTTGATTTTCCTAAATGTACTAGAATTACAACTGCAAGAATTATGGCATTTATTGAGCTTACCCTGTGAAAAACTGCTCTGGGTTAGAAATAACTTTTCAAATGATGAAGTCCTTTGCCAAGCCAAAGATACAGCTCACAGTGGACTTGAAAAGATCTAATAGAAAAGTCTCTTTTTCAGAGTGACTCCCAGGATCTCTTACCTTCAAAATAGGGAAATGGCCAATTTCTACAGTACATGCTTTAGACTGTTTTAGAACAAAAATGCAAGGAAAGGTTCCAGGGAAAGGAAGCCTCAATAATTTATCAATGTGACATGGGTTCATCAAATCAAAAATCCCATTGGGAACTGTAAATTGGGAGACTTCATACTTCTGGCTCCCTTCTCCTCTACTGCCCATTTGTCAGGAGAATTTGTGGACTTAATACCCAAATCTGTGTCCCCAGAACTCAAGCCAACTAAAGAAATCAATACATTTGGTGGAAAATTCATAAAAATAGGCATCCTAATAAAGTGTTTGGTGTACTCTTACTGCACTTTGACTAAGAGTTATGGAAAGATCCTGTCACCATCTATGACCTACTCACTATAAAATTGTAACTCGTAGGAAGTTGACAATGGGAAAAGGCTCAGAAATGACAGCACATCATTGTACCCCTGCTGAGAGGCTCACAGCTAATCTAAGGCAGGTTCAGAACTAAAACCTAGGGCTCCAATTCCCAGCCGAACCTTTTCCACCATCCAGGCAGATGGCCTAAAAATGGAAGGAAAACACATTTTCAGAAGGTCCTCTGAACTCCTTAAACACTTGCCATTGTTTGCATCTGGGAATTATGAATGAGGATAGCAAGGTGAATGAAGGTTGAATCTAAAGAGATCAGGAGGCCAATAGGAATACAGACTGCCTTTCACTTCTGACCTAATTGTATTACACAATTCACTTCCAAGTCATTTGTCTGGATACCTCACTGTACTTGTGGTTAAATTCCCGGTCAGTTTACATAAGTTTACATTATATACCACTTTGCCAGAATTACCTGGATATTTTTGGCACAGTCCTAAATGTAACAAACCAACCTTTCAAACTATTTCATTTATAGAAAAACAATTTCCAGATGCTAGCTGAGAAGGCATGATAAAGGGGATGATGTAGCCCCTTTTTCTTCAAGTGGTTAGCAGTTGCTCTGCTGCTGCTTGTATGGTAGGGTCTTGGGGAAAGAGGAACAAGCAGGGACTCCTACATCCAAGTTGCAGTAACTTCATGTCACTGAAAAGCAGAACTTGGATTGTGCTGGTCACCAGCAATGGTTTTGCTGGTCTAAAGTAAAAGAAGACTTTGGGGGCATAAAGTTGTATGCAATGCAAAATGTAGTCAACTGAAAGAACTATTCTTTATTCTGGAGATGACTTTTTCTTTGCTTTAGGTGTTATCTTTTAGGAAATGATCGTAGTCAGTGATACTTTTTTCCTAATATTCTTTCTAAGAAAATGACATAATGTCAATCTTATGTTGTTGGTCCCCAGAACTTGTTCCAAAATTTGGGGAACTACAGTTATGAGAACTTCCCTACTTCTCTGCTGGGCAGAAGAGGACTTCTTGCTATAGCATCATTGTCCAGGGCCTTGGGAAGAAGCCAAAGGCAAAGTGTAGTGCTAAATGAGTTCTTTAAGTCAGTTTACGTTGCTAGAACAGCACGATAGTTTGAGAGGCTTAAACGCAAATTTACTTCTCTCAGTTTTGGAGGCTGGAAAGACAAAGATCAGCTGGCAGGTCCAGGGTCTAGTTAGAACCATACTTTCTAGCTTGTAGACATGGTTTTGGCATGGCATCTTCCCAAGAGTTGAGGGGTAGAGAGATCTCTTAAGGCTCCCTGTTTGTAAGGGCTCTAATCTTATGCATGAGGGTGCCACTCTATGTCCCACTCACTTCCTGCTACAGTTTGGATCTGAAATTCCCCCAAAACTCTCCAGCAGACAGTGTTTTCAAGAGGTGGTGAAACTTAAGAGACAAGGCCTTGTGGGATGAAGCTAGGTCAATATGGGCATGACTTGAAGGAATGTAGGGCTTCTAGACCTTCCTCCTCCAAAGTGGGTGGGCATCCCATGCTCCTGCCAAGAAGTGATCCCAGGCCCAGAAGTGACATGGCCCACTGATCATGGTATGAAACTTCCAAACTGTAATCAGATAAACCTTTTTCTTTATAAGTTTATTGTCTCCAATATTTTGTTACTGTTACAGAAACCTAGCACCACTCTCATAGGCCTCATCTAATACTATCACACTGAGGATTAAGATTCAGCACATAAACGTGGGGAAAGGAAGCACAAACATCTAGTCTGTAGTGCTAGCCTTTTACCATTTAGTGCATAGAAGTTCACTGACTTGTGATTAAATTTCCCGAAGGAGGCCCTAATTGGGATTATAAATGGTTTTGTTATTATTTATTTTTGTTTAATTTTTTTTTTTGAGACAGGGTCTCACTTCTGTAGTTAAGGCTGGCCCTGAGCTCACTATGTAGCCCAGGCAAGCCTGATTGTAAACTTTTTTATAGTTGGATTAAAAGACAAATTCAGGGTTAGCCAAAAACCTTTTTTTTTAATTGAATTCTTTATTGGTACAATTTATATACATCTCAAAATCACATATAACATTGGGAAATTTGTACCAGTATAGGCCACAAGTTAATTCTCATTTTTACCCATATCCCTACCCACCCCTCCTCCCCCCTTATACATGCTCTTTTATTTTCTTTCTGTATCATATTTATTCCTTCCCCTCATCACATTCCCACACCAAGCTTCCTATAGAAATATTCCACTCTATAAAAGCTGTCCTACTTTCTAGAACTCATTTGCATCTACAGGTGTTCATGCCAAAGAGAAGATCCGGAAATTGTCTATCTGTGATCTATTAATTTTACTTATTAGTATATCCTCCAGGTGTCTCCATTTGCACCTAAATCGATCTTGTCATTCTTTATTAGCCAAAAACCTTTAATTGGAACTAAATATATATGTATGGTATTTCTGGTAGAGACTAATAATTTAGTCAGGAGAGGGATATGTGGTACAGGGAGGGGTTAACTAAGCAAATCTAACACTAGAGTAAAATATTTCATCTACCTAGTAACCCAATTTTTAAAATATTGTTCAAATACCGATTTGCATTAAAATGCCAATTTTTGAGACAGATTTGGGCAGACCTTGTTTGGCACTCCTGTTTCTATTAGTCTATTCTTTTTTTTTTTTTTTTTAGACAGGGTCTCGCTTTTGTAGTTCAGGCTGGCCCTGAGCTCACTATGGAGCCCAGACAAGCCTCTGCGAACTCAGCAATCCTCTTGTCTCTGCCTCCCCCTCCCGAGTGCTGGGATTACAGGCGTGAGTCACCACGCCCGGCACTGTGGTATGTGGTGTTGATTGTTGGTGGGCGTGAGTCTCCACACCCAGCATTCTATGTGGTTACCAGGATCAAACTCAGGACCTTGCGCTTGGGAGACAGGCGCCGCAACCACTGAGCTATCCCTCTGAACCACTATTAGTCTATTCTTGAAAGTAAAAATAAACAGATGTTTAAAATTTCTACTCAAACCATGCCTCCCTGTATTCTGAAAATCTCAAACTACTTTCTGCCCTCTTTTCTCAAGGATGCTACCTTAATTCATCACCTCATACCTAAAGCACAGTTCTTAGATTTGTTCTTTAAGATCATAAGATACTTTTTTCTAGCAAAATCTGGGTGAGTGTCTGACTCATAGATAGAAGAGACTCAAAAAACATCACTTTCGGGCCGGAGGGTTAGCTCAATGGTTCCGGCGCCTGCCTCGCAAGCGCAAGGTCCTGAGTTCAATCCCCGGTAACCACATATAATGCTGGGCGTGGAGACTCACGCCCACCAGCTATCGATACCACATACCACAGTGCCGGGCGTGGTGGCTCACGCCTGTCATCCTAGCACTTGGGAGGCAAAGACAGGAGGGTTGCTGAGTTCGAGGCTTGCCTGGACTGCATAGTGAGCTCAGGGCCAGCCTGAACTGCAAAGCGAGACCCTGTCTCCAAAAAAAAAAAAAAAAAAATCACTTTCACAAAAGGCTCAGTGAGACACAGGAGACAAGTGGTGCTGCTACAGCACAGGCAGCAAATGAGAGTCAGGACATAGGCTATTGCTGCCGGGTACCAGGAAGGAGAGAGCTGGATGTGTATGGGGAGGGGCTCCAGGGCTCTGATGATGCCCCATGGTCCTGGAGGGACAGATCTGAGTGAATAATGTGGGAAAGCGAAGCTGGCTGAGTCTGCAGACCAGCGCTTCCACAGAGGTGACAGAAGGTTGCAAGCTGCAACCAGTGGAAAAAGAGCTGTTTGATGTCAGTGCTGTTTAGGGGAAACCCACTTGGAGCAGATTGGGAACAGAGCAAAGCTTATCTAATCCGAGTTGGAACCAGCACACCAACTCCCTTAGTTCTGTGTTCTCATGAGAGCTGAGGTACAGTTTGGGACACAGAAACTTGAAAAATCAGTTTTGAGAAAATAGCTGTTGAGAAAAATAGCTGTCATAACCACAACCTACTCTTCTACAGTTTTCTCAAAGAATTTAATTGATGTCATACCAAAAATGGACAGGGAGCATTTTGAGCAGTGTGGCTAATTAAGGCACCAGGCAGAGTATAGTGACACAGAGCACCGAGTAGTCAGCTGGTTTGAGACTCTCCAGCCTTTCTGCAGAATCAGCAGAAGGCCGCTCTTCTGGGCAGATTGCTGGCTTGCTTTGTTTGCAGTAAGGGCACTGCAGGGACAGTGAGAGTGGAAGGATGGTCCCACTGTAGGTATTTCTGGATTGGACTATGGCTTGGGGCTCCTTGGGGATAGAGTGACCTCTGTTCAGATATTAGTGCCTAAATTGGATGTGACCCACAGTATCTGCTGTACCACCCAGGTGAAAGCCATTTGGTGATTGCAGTGATGAGGGCTTCGGAGCATCCTGGAGAGCTGAGTATAGGACCAGCAGCGACTTACCTGTGAGACAGGGCTGTGTGCTACCTAGAGCTTGGTGCGTGGAACTCAGCGATCCTCCTGCCTCTGCCTTCCAAGTGCTGGGATTACAGGTGTGTGCCACCACGCCTGGCACTGTGGTATGGGGTATTGGTTGCTGGTGGATGTGAGTCACCACATCCAGCACTGTATGTGGTTACTGGGGAATCCAACTCAGGACCTTGCTCTTGTGAGGTAGGCGCCAGAACCACTGAACTAAATCTCTGGCCACAAAAAAAAATTTTTTTTTTGAGACAGGGTCTCACTTTGTAGTTCAGGCTGGCCCTAAACTCACTATGTAGCCCAGGCAAGTCTAGAACTCAAGAAATCCTCCTGCCTCTGCCTCCTGAGTGCTGGGATTACAGGCATGTGCCACCACACCTGGCATTCAGAATTTTTTGATAGAAGATTAGAAAAATATATTTCAAGAGAGAAAAGAATGGTAGGAGCTAGCATATAATTTAGGTAGATATGCTTATTGTTTTTTATGCAACAAATATCTGTTGAATGGATAAATTCATAACGTTGTACTGAATATAGACAGGCACTCAGGGTGCAATATAGAGATGAAAAGACATCGTTCTGCAGAGT
Source organism: Thryonomys swinderianus (assembly GCA_004025085.1). Lineage (NCBI taxonomy): Eukaryota > Metazoa > Chordata > Mammalia > Rodentia > Thryonomyidae > Thryonomys > Thryonomys swinderianus. The sequence continues at coordinate 19,380 of PVIC010022027.1, forward strand.
TAAAAGCACTGGATAATAGTATATGTAAAGGGACAGGAACCAGAGATTAATGTTGGGGATCCAGTTAAGAGAATTTCATTAGGGATTATCCAATCTATCCTTCAATTTCAACCCTAAAGATGTGTTACCTCCTTTTCTGCTGCTATGACAAAACACTTGAGATGCAGTACTTTATAAAATATAGAGGTTTATTTAGCTCACTGTTCTGGAGGCATAGCCCTTGCATTTCCACAGCATGATGAGAACCTTCCTGATATGTCTGCAATGAAAGGTGAGGCAGAACAAGTATGCCAGAAACAGTTTACTTCACAACAAAACCACTCCTTGGATAACTCATTAATCCAAAATGAATTAATCCGTTTATGAGGGTAAAGCCTTCAGGACCAAATCACCCCAAAATGTCCTTCTTACCTACAAGAACCATTCACATATGTATTTGGGGATTAAGTCTTTAAAATATGAAATTTGCTTGAGGAAAGACGCAAGGAAAGGCATGAACTGGAAAATATGAATGAGGGTGGTAGATAGGGTAGAGTGGCAGATAGGGTGGTAGCTATAAAGATAGTTGAGAAGGAAGCAGGCAAGGATTAAGTCAAAGAACTCCAATGCACCCACCTTTGACTACTCTACTCACCTTCAGGGGCAAAAAGTAAAGCTGCCATGGTTGTTACCACACAAAAAGGATCAATTTGCAAGTTCTCTTCTTCAGGGGAAGGGTAGATGGTCTTCATCCAATCCATAGACCTAACACATGATCTTGACCCCAATACCCAAGGAAAGTCTTTGGGCACATTCACAATCAGTCAGAATGAGGAAAGTCAAATAGATGGGAATTAAAATTGGTCCAGATGAAAGAAGTGAAAGGAAATAGAAGGTTGGTCTAATGTCCTGGAAACAGTGAATATGAATAGACCTTGAAATGTCAAGAAGTAGCTTGGCTGACTGAGTGTAAGAGTCCACACTGTTGATTTACCTCTACTAGTTCTGCTAATCAAGTAATTAAAACACTTGCAAACTGGTGCACTCATGCCAAGTCTTCCCTCTATTTTTCTTCAGCAACTTAATTATAACTTATTTATGGAATTCTATCTATATTAGTGTTGGTATCTTTCATACCTATCATGGCCACTAGATATAAGTTTCCCAAGCTAAGAATGCTGTCTCACTCATCTTGGCTTCTCTAAATTCAGGCACAGTCCTCTCCATACTGTCAGACTTCAGTCATTATGACTGTGTTAGGTGAAGCACAGCAGGGACAAGGCACCATGTTCCCCCCCTGTGCTTATTTAGAACTCAAAGAAGAGTTATAGATCATGTGATATGAATATAGCCAATCCCTTAGCTGACCCCCAATCACAAAAGGCATCAGAGGGCTGGGGATTTAGCTCAGGTGGTACTGCACCTACCTTGGAAGCACAAGGGCCCAAGTTCAATCCCCAGTAATACAAAAAAAAAAAAAAAAAACACTAAAAGCAAAAGGCATCAGAAATGGGACTCTCTGAACATACTCACTTGAGTGTGATCAGCCAGCTGTTCCTTCTTTCTCAGAAAGAGAGTGAGCTGTGCACACTAAATATAGGCTAGCCAGGCACCTCCAAAGACTGCCCCAATTCTGAACATCCCAACAACTGCTCTTCCTCCACCCAAAAATCTGCACAAATTTATTTATTGTTGAAAGCATCTATTAAAAAGGGCTCAGAAATTATCAATGGCAATGAAGAAAAGCACTTTCCATCAAACCATTTCAAATTCAGCTACCTTTCTTTTGGGGGGGCTGACTTGAGAACAAGTCTGAAAGGTCCAGCATTCTCATCACCTCCTGGAAAGCAATGTTGAAGACTGGTCTTTTACGGACTGCATATATGAGAGATTACAACATATTTGGCCCAGATCACAGTTTCCCAGGAGGGCACCACAGTAGCACTGATGATCCCAAGGTAATCCAGAAATAAGAATCCCTAGAAAATCAATTAATAGCAACAACTGTGTTACCTTGACTAAAGTAATAAAGTCAGCATTAATTATAGACTGAATAATAACAATCCTTAAGGACCAATAAATTAGTACTTTTAATCATAGAAAAAAATCTATAATTATAATTGACCAAATATTGACTTACTATTGACCTATAGTAAATATTTATTAAATGGAACAATCTTACCTCTACTAACAATGGAATAGTATTTAACAGCAATAGCATAAAGTTAATGAGTTATCTAGAGATACATAAAGCTTAAAATTGTAAAGGCAGAGACAATGGGGAAAAAGTGAACGCAAAAAGCAAAATTTTAAAAATTCATCAACAGTATTTGAGAAAGAGAGAAAAATGAAATGGGGGTCCTATAAGGACCAAATCCGACATCTTTTACATAATAAAAATCTTGAAGCAAATAGGTAAAGACCTTATTTCTGTATGAAAAGGCCATTTGTAACCAACATACTAGCAATGTGGTACTAAATGGGGAAAAACTGAATGTTTTCCCTCTAAAATCAGGAACAAGACATAGATGAACAACTCCTGTTCAACATTATTTTCTAGATATTAGATGAGTAATTGGGTAAGAAAAAGAAATAAAGGGGATATGAATAGGAAAGGAAGAAGTCAAATTATCATTATTTGCAGATGACATGATCTATTCACAAGACCCAAAAAAATCAAGTGTAAGGCTCTTAGAAATAATAACCAAATTCAGTAATGTAGAAGGATATGAAATCAATAGACAAAAATCAATAGCATTCCTGTACACTCATAATAAGCCCAAAATAAAATTAGAAAAGAATTCACTCCAGCATAAAGAAAAATTAAATACCTAAGAATTAACCTAACTCAAGATGTAGAAGAACTTTACAATGAAAACTAAAGCATTTGAAAAAGGAAATCAAACAGAAAATGGAAAGATATCCCCTGTTCCTAAATAGGAGAAACAAATATTGTCAAAAGGTCATACTTCCACAATAGATATACAGATTTAATACAAACAATCAAAACTTCAATAGTATTCTTCATAAAACTAGAGAAAATGCTGGGCGTGTTGGCTCATGCCAATAACCCCAGCACTCAGGAGGCAGAGGCAGGAGGATTGCTGAGTTCAAGGCTTATCTGGGCTACATAGTGAGCTCAGGGCCAGCCTGAACTACAAAGCAAAACTCTATCTAAAAAAAGAAAAGAAAAGAAAAAAACAACTGGAGAAAACAATCCTAAAATTCATATGGAACCATAAGAGAACCAGAGCAGCAAACATAACCCTCAGGTTAAAAAGAGAGCAAAGCAAGAGGCATCACAACCCTGGATTTAAAGTTATATTTAAAGCAACTGTGATTTAAAAAAAAATAGTAGTATGGTATGTACTGGCACAAAAATAGATCATGAGGATCAGTGTAACAGAACAGAGGATGCAGAAACAACTCCAAGCACATTCAATATTTGATCTTTGATAAAAGGATTAAAAAACACTGAAGTTCCTTCCGATAACCTCTTTAATAAATGGTATTGGGAAAACTGTCTATCCATATGTAGAAGATTGAATGTTGATCCATATCCATCACCACGTACTAAGCTCAAAATTAATCAAAGAACTATATGCTAAACAGAAACACTTAACCCACTGGAAGACAAAAATAGGCCTAAAATTCTTGAGGTTATAGGCTCAGATGAGGACTTTCTGAACGGGACTCCAGTTGCACAAGAAATAGTACCAGGAATCAACAAACTGAGTCATATCAAATTAAAAGGCTGAGTAGCAAAAGAAACAACAAGAGAATGGAGACAATCTATACAATGGAAAAAAAAAATTTGCCAGCTACTCCAGACTAATGTCTAAAATGTATAAAGAACTCAAAAAAAGCCAGACATCCCAAAATAAAAGACCCAATCAAAGAATGGGCAAGTGAATTGTATAAACAGTTCACAGAAGAGCAAGTACAAATGGCAAATAAATGCATGAAGAAATGCTCAGTATCACTGCTAATTACAGAAATGCAAATTAAAACAACACTGAGAGTTTATCTTACTCCAGAAAAGATGGCTACCTTCAAGAAATCAAACAATATGGGGGCCAGAGATTTAGTTCAGTGGTTCCAGCTTCTGCCTCACAAGTGCAAGTGCAAGGTCTTGAGTATTCCGGTAACCACACACAATGCTGGGCGTGGTGACTCACGCCCACCAGCAATCAATACCACATAACACAATGCCGGGCATGGTGGCTCACGCCTGTAATCCCAGCATTTGGGAGGCAGAGGCAGGAGGATTGCTGAGCTCAAGGCTTACCTGGGCTCCATAGTGAGCTGAGAGCCAGCCTGAACTACAAAGTGAGACCCTATCTCAAAAAAAAAAAAAAAAAAAAACCAACAAATGCTGATTAGGCTTCAGGAGTAAAGAAAATTTTCTACACTGTTGGTAAGAACATAAACTACTACACTCACTTTGGAAATCAGCATGGAGTTATATATATACCCACTCCACTCAAGGAATGTAAACATGTTTTGCAAACATGTACAGAAAAAGAAGGAAGATCAAAAGATGGATAGAGAAAGAGAGTGAGGGAAGGGAAAGGAAATGAAAAGGAATTAAAATGGGTAATGTACATATACCAATTCACCACAAAGAATCTAAACATTGAGTACGACAGACATATACTACTAACAGTAATAATTAAAAATGAGGTTATAAAGGCTGGGAATTTAGCTCAAGTGGTACCGTGTCTACCTTTCAAGCCCAAGGGCCCAAGTTCAATCCTCGGTCCTGCAAAAAAAAAAAAAAAAATGAGGTTACACTGGATGAAGATCAGCCTTGAGTATAAAAGGGAGCAAAGATAGACACATACGCACAAGGAGAAGTCCATATAACAATGGAGACAGAATTAGAACTATGCTGTTAAAAGCCAGGAACACCAGATTGCTGTACTACAAGGAGCTTGAAGAGTCAGAAAGAATTCTCCCTTAGAGGTTTCAGAGGGCCATGGCTCTTTGTTCCCTGAACTTCTGACTTCTAACTTCTGAAACTGTGAAATGATAAATTTCTATTGTTTTAAACTGCCTCATTTGTAGTATTTTGAAACAGCCCTAGGAAACTAAATCAGTCAATGCTTACTAAAGAAACAGACAATACAAGATATATAAAAATGAAAGAATTTGCAAGAGAGGCTTACAGAGTCAGGTGTGGTAGAGTGCAAAGGCCTGTCTGTCCCTTGGAGATTCAAAGGACGAAAGACCAGAGGCCTGGAGCTCACTGCAGAGCCTGTGTGAGGTATCAGAAAACCAAAGACTGCCATGGAATGGTGAAAAGTCTGAGCTGGCAGGCTAAAGGGTCAGTGTGGGAAATCAAGAGACTATGTTCAAAGTGAAGGTGAAGACTGGAGCTCCTCTGAAGAAACAGAAGTGACCCTTCCTTGTTTGTTTCCCTTTTATTCTATCCAAGTGATAAGCCTATTAGCTGATGCTAATCCCTTCAGACACACCCAGAATATACTGACCCATATTATTTGGGCGTTTCTTACTCAAATTGACACAATCTGTCACACTGCTATAAACAGGAAAATTCTAACCTTACCATTCCCAATCCTCCTTTCATAATTCATTTTATTCATAATATTCCTTTTAGTATAACATATAATTTATTTAATTAGCTTTTGTTTTGGATAATCCTAGTGAGTAGAATGCTAACAGGTCAGCTGTCACTCCCCCCAGCCTGCACCAAGACCTCTTCTGATGTCTTGGTTTGATGAGAAGTTGCCAGAAGGAAACTGAATCAGCTCTGCTTATAGGGTAGACAAGAAGGAGGAAAGCAGCTCCATCCTGCCATTGGCATAAAATGTTTTTTCTTCATAGCCTGTAAGATTTGGAGTATAAAGAATATATTTATGGATATCAAAATAAAAAATACCACAATATGTAGAAATTTCTAGCTTAGTCATTTGAACTGTCTCTAAACACACCTTGATACAAGGTTGAAATCATTACATTTCCCATACAGATTCACCAACCCCGGGGTTCTCATGGGGCATCCAATACCGTCACAGATAAGAAGCCCTGTCATGGCTCAGCTGCATGTGAGGTGAGGGCTGGTTTATTTCTGCCTTTGTTTCTGTATGGGTTTCCCACCACTTCCTTCTTTATCAAAGCCTTTTGGAATGTTCTGAGGGAAGAAATAAGAAAGATTTCTCTAAAGAACAAATTTGACTTTGACTCTTTTTATTTATTTGCTTATTTGATTTTTTGAGATACGTCTCACTCTGTAGCTCAGGCCGGCCTTGAACTCATTATGTGGTCCAGGCTGGCTTTAAACTCATGGCAATGTTCCTACCTCAGCCTCCCAAATACTGAGATTACAGTCATGAGCCAACCCACCTGGATTTTTCTAGAATTTTCTATCTAGATATCAATATATCTACCTAGTAATAGGTAATTCAGAGTACATCATGGAAGGGAACACCAAGGAGAGGTGAAAGAGTACTAGGGCATATGTATTCTATACTATTTTTATAATTGTTACTCTATGTTGTTTGAAGACTATATGATTCCAGTTGTCTATCCTAAAATTAAGAAAAACTAAAGACAAATATTTTCTGTAGCTTTGGGTAGTCACATTATCTTAGCAATTCCTGCAATAACTGTGCTAGGTATTAAAAAGCAGCAATAGGCTGGCCTAATCTTAAATTTTTCCACCTTTTTTCTGAGTAAATTCACAGGATATGAATGAAAAACTTTATTATATTAGAGGTATGGAATTAATATTCTACAGGGTTTTGTGGTTCACAGAAGCATTTCTCTTATTATTCTATTCTTATTAATTAATGTTGAAATTATTCTATATTACCAGTAGCCCAGAGAGATGAGTTCTAATATCTCCTCCATTTTAAAGAAATGAAAACAGATCCCTGAAAAATGAAGTCACTTGCTCAGTATTACTGTGTACTAAGGGCTGTTTGTCCTACTGACAATGAACTGACTTTTGGAGACCAGCCTGGGCCTACAGTAGCCCTATTTTTTCATTTTGCTGCCTCTTGGGGCAGGAGTGGAATTCAGCCCAAACAAAGCCAATCAGATTTCCTTTCTCAGGAAATTGAATTTGGGACTGGTTCAGCATCCACATGTAGCTGAAGCTAAAACACAGACTCCAAAGCCATGAGCCCCCCAGTCCTGTTTCCTTGGCTTAAGCCAGTGGAGAAGCCTAGAGAGGGACAATGAGGAAAAGCAGAAAACATGCCCACATGACCAACTATTTCCTATCCATTCACCCTGATTTCTTTTCAGAGGCTCAGCTACAGACTCATCCTTGGGTCCTACAAGACAACTGCATATCTTAACCTTGCTTGAAGTTGGCTGCATTTACTAGAAATCCCCAGACTCTTGGGCATTCTGACTGGAGTGAAATGGAATCTCCTATAGTTTTGATTTGCATTTCTCTAATGGCTAACAATGTTTTTGCATAGGCTTATTGGCCATTTGTGCCTCTTGTGAGATGTGTCTATTTGGTTCTTCTAATCATGTTTTTATTGGGGATGTTCATTCTTTTGAGTCCTGTATATGTTCTAGATATTGACCTTCTATCAGAAGAATATTTGGCAAAGATATTTTCTTATCCCACAGGTTGTCCCTTTACTCTGTTAATTGTTTCATTTTCTGTGAAGAAGCTTTTAATTTGATGTGGTCCCAATTGTCAATTTTCAAAGAAAAATTAAATGGGTATTCTCATTTTTAAAAAAGGATCAAAGGTATCCTAAGCCATGTCCTCCTGTCCACAAAAGAGGGCTCTGGAGATCTGTGTACCTGGCCCACTTGTGCTCACTGAGAAAAGGAATTGTAAGCCAAAGTTCTTCAGGTCCAAGTCAGTAAAATTTAAACCTAAGTGTATAAAGGTATGTGTGTGTGTGTGTGTGTGTGTGTGTGTGTGTGTGTGTGTATGAAATCTACACAGGGTAGCCAATTTCTAATCTTGCCAACTGAAAGACTAAAAACAAAAGCCCCAAACCCCTAAATTCTGTCAGAACTTTATAATAAAGCTTGTTCACTTCCAAATAAGTGATAGAAACATAATTTCAATATGTTAACCAGCTTTTCTCCCAAAATAGGTGGATTCTTATACCATCATCCATTATCTATATATTACAATCTATCAATCAGTTCATCATCTAAAAAAATTACCTTTGTTTCCTATTTCCCTCAGATTTGGGAACTTGCATCATGAATGAGTCACTACTTCTGCCTTCCTTCTCTGCTAGGTGCATCTTCCTGTAGGACTTAATCTCACGGTCCTAGAATAGCTAGAAAACAACACACTCCTCACCCCCACAGGAGGCCGACAGCTCTGGGTAGTGGGGAGGAGTGAAAAAGGGGCAAATTAAATCTTCTCACCATTATAAGAATCAGCATAGGTGTGCAGTGCACCTCATCCCAGGTGCTTGCCTGCAAGTCTGAAACATCCCACACATTCGTCTTTCTCCCACCCACTCCCCAATTTTCTCTTAACCATCTCCCCCTTCTTCCTGCTCCTACAAGTAGAGTGATTCATAGGGCAGTACTTGTAGCAAATATGATGTCATTAACAAATCCTGTACCATCTTGGTCCTTGCCTTTGAAATTCAGATATTAAAGAATGTGTAACTTTCTTAGAGGGGATAAGTCAAAATTCTTTCTTG